>JACXGK010000148.1:52874-71879 GCA_016801125.1 Novumbra hubbsi | reverse complement strand
AGAAGGAGGCAGGTAGGGAGGAGGCAGGAGAAGAGAAAACAGAGAAGCAGCTAATCTGATTCTACCCGAGGTGACTGTTGTGTGTGTGTGTGTGTGACGGGTCGAGCTGCACACTCGAAACTCAATCAGCCCACACGGCAAATACTAACAGCTGACATATCAAGTCACCACCTATTGGCCACTTTAAAGCCAAATCCAGAGGAGGCCGGATTCGTCTTGGAAGCCTGTGCGCGGTGTGTGTGTCAATGTACTGCAGCAAGGCACTTTTCATTCTGATCCTAAAATCAAACATTGATCAAACAGTTGAATTGGTCACATGCTTTTATAACAATAGGCTTAGACTAATGATGAAAAAGTCCCATAAGGGCACTGAATGAAACATTTGAAGATAGTAATATAAATGATACTCTATACGTGCAGTACTGAAATAATCATTACGAATAATTAATCTCAATGTTTTCAACGTGGCTATTTACAGGGAGTACCAGTATTGACTGTTTGGGTATGAGGTAAATATATGCCTAGAGGTAGGGATAACAGCAGATACAGCACCGTTCAAAAGTTTGTGGTCACATGTAAATGTCACGACATACGTTCAAATAGGAAATATAGCTAAATGAATAGGTTATATAGCAATTGACTAGGTTAGAAAATAATTATTTTTAATTGAAATCTTATTTGTGTCTTTCAAACGTTCTGAAGTAGCTTCTACAAGTTGGATTGGCTTGATGAGTACCTCTTACCTACCATACAGTCAAGCATGCTTAACAGGCATGTGCTGTGCTCGCCACTCCATTACTGACAGGATTCCTGCTGAAGGCTTCTTGCGTAAATAGTCCTTGCAAAGTTTGACCCACTGTGCTGTGGGTCATTGTCCTGTTGTGGTAAGGAAATTGGCTCCAATCAAGCAACGTACACAGGGTGGCAAAATTGAAAACTTTAGTGAAAGCCTTGCCGTTTTCAAGACCCCTTTTAGATTTGTTTCTCCAAAACACCTTTTTTTAATGTTCCTCTCTCTGTGTTCTTTGCCCATCATAATGTTTTCTTTTTATTGGCCAGTCAAAGATATGGCTTTTTCTTTGCAACTCTGCCTGGAAGGCCATAATCCCAGAGTCGCCTCTTCAATGTTGAGGTTGAGACTGGGGTTTTGCGGGTTCTATTTAATGAAGCTGCCAGTTGAGGACCTGTGACATGTCTTTTTTTTGTCCTTGCTCAGTTGTGCACTAGGGCATCCAACTCCTCTTTCTATTCTGGTTAGAACCAGTTTGCCTTATTCTATAAAAGCACTAGCATGCAGCGTTGTAGGAGATCTTCAGTTTTTTGTCAATTTCTTACATGGAATAGCCTTAATTTCTCACAACAAGAATAGAGTAACACGTTCCAGAAGGAAGTTCTGGTATCTGGTCAATTTGAGCCAGTTATCAAACCCACAATTGCTCCAGATGCACAACTAGTCTAAAGAAGGACAGTTTTATTGCTGATAGCTGTTGATAATGGGCCTCTGTAAGTCTATGTAGATATTCCATTATAAATCTGCTGGTTCCAGGTGCAATAGTAATTCACAACATTAACATTGTCTACATTGTATTTCTGATAAATGTTAGGTAATTTTAATTTTAATGTTTTCTTTTGAAAACACAGACATTGCTAAGTGATCCAAGACCTTTAAAAGGTAGTGTAAGATATATTAACATGAGTATAGAAACTGGTCAACCTTGACATTACTCCGGTGTATATATATGTCATGCATTCTCAAAGCTAAACAATTGAAAATACAGAACTTCTATGTTACGGCAATCAGTTAGATGTTTAAATCTATGGAAGCTGTGTTAAACCGGCCTGGAAGTGTATTTGGGCCCATTGCAGAGTCAAAAGGAGGTTAAAGAAGTGGAAAACATAATCCAAGTATCAAAGTTGAAGATTAGCAGTTTCCAGAACAACAACATAACTTCAACTGCATACTAACCAAGCTATTTGGATATCTTACCAAAAGAAAGCATCTACTCTCATCGTAACTTGTACTAGGCATTTGCAAAATGTCATTGCAAATTGAATTGAAACCTGGCGCTTATGGTCAGATGAGAAAACAATTAAGCTTTTTGGCCTCAAACACAAGAGGTTGGTTTGATGGACCATCCTGTCAGTTAATACACAATCCATGGAACATCCAGTTAGTTCATAGACAATCCTGGTAGTTTTCAGACCATCCTGTTTGTTCACAGACTTTATTATTAGTTTGTAGAACATCCTGTAAATGAATAGACCATCCTATTAGGTTCATAGACCATCGTGTTAGTCCAAAGACCATCCTGTTAGTTCACAGACCCACATCAGAGACCTCGCCTCAGGAAAGGAGCTAGCTCAGCCTCTCTGTCTGAATGAACATTATCTGTCCCCAGTGCTATGAGAAGAGAGGAGAGGAGGGTGATAACAGATTCAGCGGAGGGCACGGAAGGTTAAAAGGAAAGATAGTTGTTGTCATCGCAGGTTGTGGTGATGTGGAGTGAGGGAGTAACCAGAGCAGCTCGCTATCTGAGAACAGTCAAGTGAAGGAAGCGAGGAGCAGATACAGAGCTGAAGCAGTTCAAGTCACAGTTCAACAAGCCCCAGTGTTGTTAGACAGCCCAGTCAGCGCAATCAGCATCAAAGTCAAGACCGGCCAAAACTACCACTGGTTCCAAGCCTTTGATGTTTGACGTCATTGTAGTGTATTTTAAATATCTGATTATACTAAATGCTAGTACAGTACGCTCATATGTGTTCCACGTGGAGGTCAGTTACTGTGTTTGTTCAATTCACATGTTATGGATTGTGAAGAGCATATGTTTTATTGTCATAGTTAACTTGATTTGCATCAACGGCTGCTCTTTTTCAGAGACGAACGGTTATCACCTAAGAATAGCACCTGATGAATAGACAGATAAAAGACAAGATTTAGGGTAAGACACAGTGAATGCCAAAGCAGTTATTCCACTTTTTTATTATTTATGTCATCTTTCTTATTTTCCACTTTCTTTGCAAATGTAAATACATGTTTCCCTTGGCAATAAAGCCCTATATCAGAGAGAAAGATGGTGTGAAATAGAGAGATAGAAAGAGATACAGAGAGAAACAGATAGGGAGGTAAAGAGAGTCAGAAAGAGAGAGAGAGACAGAAACAGATAGAGAATGAGAGTGAGAGACGGAAACAGAGAGGGTGAAAGACAGACAGAGAGAGACAGACAGAAGGTAGGGAGCAGGGATCTGCTGTGGGATTAGAATCTGTGCCTGAGGCGTGGCAGAGAGGGGACTGTCTAAATGACACTTTAATAAGATGTGTTTACAGCCGCACTGCTCAGGAACTACCTCTATAGGTGCCATCCTCACAGATTAGTTTTATCACTCACAGCCATATATCATTTACATCACTCTTTTAACGCCACTCTACATACAATCACAACCAACTGGATACATGCTGTCCCACAGACTGAGATGACTGAAATGAGAACGGGCTGTGTAAATCAGGAGTTGAACACCGGGGTATTAGGGGTTATTATATTAGGCATGTTCTGCTTGGAGTAGATTACGAGGTTGCTCTGAGAGCTTGAAGAGCATCTGCATTCCTTCGTGGTGAGGTGGGAAAGAGAGCACAGCCCCGATCCCGGACAAGCAAGGCGTTCTCAGATGAGCTCACCGAAGACAAGCAGCCATTTATCAAGCACCAATCTCATATTTCAAAGGTGCTCTAGCACCCACGCCGGCACAAGTTTTAAATAGTTCACCTCCCTAACGACAGTTTCTTAACTATGTCACGAAAATATCGAACATTGAAACGTTAAGTTTTTGATGGTGCGCTATTGCAGGACTCATACGTGCATTTGCATGGGTGTATCACAGCTTTGGGGAATCATGTAACGAATGACTAGTGACTATTGGTTTGTAACACTAAATCATAAAAAAATTGTTCTGGAAAGTTGTGTTACATACCGTTTTTATTGGGTTACCTACATATTTTAATGTGTTGTATACAATTGTTATTATGCTAAAGACTATTGGTCTTATGTTACTTACAAATATAATTAAGTATAATATTATTCTGTTTCATAGAATGTTTACATAAAGTTGCAGGAGTTACATGTGTTATGTGTTACATGCAGTTGTTAGTGTTACACCACTACTGCCATCTGCCATCAATACTGCCATCTGCCACCACTACTGCCATCACTACTGCCATCACTACTGCCATCTGCCACCACTACTGCCACCACTACTGCCACCTGCCACCACTACTGCCATCTGCTACCACTACTGCCACCACTACTGCCATCACTACTGCCATCACTACTGCCATCTGCCACCACTACTGCCATCTGCTACCACTACTGCCACCACTACTGCCATCACTACTGCCATCTGCCATCACTACTGCTGTTAAGACTACCACCATCTCTGCCAACTACTGCCATCTGCCATCACTACTGCCACCACTACTGCCACCTGCCATCACTACTGCCACCACCACTGCCATCTGCCATCACTACTGCCACCAGCACTGCCATCTGCCATCACTACTGCCACCACTACTGCCATCTGCCATCACTACTGCCATCTTCCACCACTACTGCCACCACTACTGCCATCTGCCACCACTACTGCCATCACTACTGCCATCGGCCATCATTACTGCTGTTAAGACTACCACCATCTCTGCCACCACTACTGCCATCTCTCACCACTACTGCCATCTGCCACCACTACTGCCATCACTACTGCCACCACTACTGCCACCGGCCATCACTACTGCTGTTAAGACTACCGCCATCTCTGCCACCACTGCTGCCACCACTGCTGCCACCACTACTGCCACCACTACTGCCATCACTGGGGGTTTACTGTCCAGCAAAATAATGCAGAATACAGCAGCTCTTCTTGGTGTCTGAACAAGAGAAGTTGTTTAGCTGCTAATTGAATGGGGATGATTCTATTATGACCTATTGATTTAGTCTACTGTTCCATCAATGCCACAGTCTTACAGCATGTTGGTGAAGAACAGCAATTACTAGAAAAGGAGGCAGACAAACCGCTAGTAGTAATGATTGTCTCCAATATGCAGCTTGTATACCACATGCTGGCTAGCCACAGAAGCTAATTGACTGGCCCCTAGATGACGAAGTAAAGGGGTGTTGTTGTCCTCGTACTGAGAACTGTTCTCATTTTCCCAGGTCAGGGAAGGGGACATTGCCCTGTGACTGGGGTCCACTTTCATTTGGGTTGTGGCCCGACTTTGGACTGTAATATTATACTATACCTGTGTGGAGAGTGTTTTGGTTGCTCGCCAAAGTGGGTGCTACACTCTGATGGGAGATTAGGTAGATATAAATACAATCCTCATTGTCATCCTTATATTCGTCAATACGGAATGCAGATATAAATTACCAGATACACCAAATATACAGATGAATGATGGTAAAGCAAGTTGAATGGAATTTGTCAGGGGACCAGGGTTTCCTGTCATTGTATGACATAGTGATATCATGTACAACAGGGTTGTATTGCAGGGCTTTTAACAGGGTTATTGTAAGTTTAATAGGGTTATTACGTGGTTATATTATTAAAATAGGGTTATTATATGTATGTATAACAAGAATTATAGTATATAATTTATATATATATATATATAGACACGCCTTCAGCGTATGTAGAGCAGCGTTTTAAAATTTCTTATATATCTATCATATCAAATCTAGCAGATTAATCACATGGTGTCAGTAGGTATAACATGGTTTTATAGTGTTAAGTTATTGTATAACAGGGTTTATGTTAAACATGATATATGTAGAACAATGTTATTTTGTTATTCTGTAAAGATGTCTGGCCTGTTTACTGCTCTGTAGATTTGTCAGGTCACCTTAGAATAGCCTGGTACGTGTGCTGCACTGTTATCTTTTAGATGCGTTTGATCAGTTTGTTGCTCTATAGATTAGTCTGATCCACAGGTAGGTTAGTCTGGTCAGTTTGTAGATTAGTTTGATCAGTTTGTTGCTCTATAGATTAGTCTGATCCACAGGTCGGTTAGTCTGGTCAGTTTGTAGATTAGTTTGATCAGTTTGTAAAGTTGTTTGATCTGCTTGTTGCTCTGTAGATTCATCTGTTCAGTTTGTAGAAAAGTCTGTCCAGCTTGCTGCTCTGTAGATTAGTCTGGTCAGCTCACTGTTTTCTCTGCTGGAATCTGATCCATCTCCATCCTGCCAGAGGGACAATCCACAGCCTTCTTGGAGTGTTGCTATGGAGCTCAGTGATCATCCAGGAGCATTAACATTGTCCCCAGGTGTGTAGCGGTAATCACTGGAGCCATAAAACAGCCGCAGGACGCGGAGACTGACGGTAGAAAGACCATTCAGTCATTCAGTGGAGGACTGGGAGCAGATAAAGGCTGTTATCGTTCCCTTTCCCTTTAACTGGCTTCTTTATGGGACGGAGACGATCCGGGCCTGCTAGGTCACCTCGCAGAGAAGCAACAAGAGGAGAAAGGAGGAGATGGTGAAAGGAGGAGAGGATGAAAGGAGGAGATGGAGAAAGGAGGAGAGGATGATAGCCCTAATGGCCCTCTTACATTGTTCCTTTGTACATTGGTGGTCAGAGAACTAACACAGGTAGAGTTTAAAATAAAGTCAGAAGGAATTTAATATCAGGTCGTTGATTCTATTCAGCCTTCACTTCATTACTTGGCAATTATCATCTGTAAGTACCTGGGCACAAGCCAACAGCGTATCACCCTGCTTCCCACTGTGGGTGTGCGTCTCTGTCTCTCTCGTGTTGTTGGAAAGCCAATAGGGGGCGCTCGTCCCTCTAGAGGCAAGGTCAAATCCCAGGGTAGTGTAGGGGACATTGTCATTTGGATAGGATGGTAAACGGCTGTCCTGACTAGCTACTCACCTCTCTAGCTGATGTGTGGCGTCTGTTCTGGGTACGTGGAAAGGTGCTATGTGAGTCGTATTAAATAAACAGAAATGTTGGTGCCAGAAAAATCCACAGAACCTCCTTCTCTCCATTGCACCAGTTCATTCTAAATAAAAGAAGGAGCTGGGACACTGGCCTACTGATCTAAAGAAGTACTAAGTCGAACAGTGTACATTGCATTACAGAGAAACAGCTTGACACAAAGCTGTGACTTTGTTGTGCGATGTAAAACCATGGCTAATGGCCCTAGGCCTTCTGTGGGGGAAGAACGTCCTTGAAAACAACGTACCTAACGGAATAATCCAGAAAAAATCACTGTCACAGCATCACTCGTTTACTTTATGCACACACCATAAAATCACAGAAACAAGATAAAGGATGCTTTTAGATGGCATCATAAAATGATCAACCAGGCCTGAGCCAGAGGATGATGGCAGTGAAGTTGGAATGGAGCTGCGCCATTTCGTTAGGTTAGATTGCAAAGCAATTTAATCAGTTTCCTCAATAACCTTTCAATATTTCTGCATTGCCTATTATATGCAGTTGAAATGTTTGCATTTAACCTACTTTATACTTCTGCACATCAACTAACTCATATCTCTGCACATCCAGAACCTCATACCTCAGTCCATCAACTACCTAATTCTTCTGCAGTTGCACTACCTAATATCCCTGCACATCAACTACCTCATAAATCTGCACATCAACAGCCTCATACCCCTGCACATCAACTACCTCAATTCCAGTACATCAACTACCTCAATTCCTGTACATCAACTACCTCATACCCCTGCACATGAAGAACCTTGTAACATTGCAAATGAGCTACCTCATACCACTGCAAATCCACTAACCCATTCCCTTAATCAAATACCAGCTGACCTTCACCTGAACTACCTCATTGCCCTGCACATTGACCAACTTGTACCCCTGCACTTTAAGATACACTGTTACACAAAATACTGTCAAAAAACTCAAGATATTGTCTAATAACCCTGTTATTACAATATACTTTATAATGATCGTGTTACACAACATATACGTATATAATTCTACATATTTGTTACCAATGTCTGTACAATCACTGTTACACAGCTAATAACCAGTGTCTCTGTTACACAACATCCTGTCTAATAACTAGTATTTATTTTACACTTCTTCCTGTCCAATAACCAGTGTCTCTGTTACACAACATCCTGTCAAATAATTAGACAATATGATGAGACAGCTATAGCAGCAGAGTGCATACAGGTGACAGGAACCCTTATCATAAGTCTGTAATTAGTTGTCAAACAGCTCTGACACAAATGATGAGTTGACTCCTGTAGTCAATGGTTGCCAGCAGGATACAATATTTCCTTTTTAACTATTTACGACTCAGAGATCCAGTCATTAGGATGTTCCCGAGACAATAACTCCACTGTGTCTTTCCCACATTACATGTCAATGTCACTAATTTGCAAATATAACGACCCACTTCACTTGTAACGATGGAGACAGTGCAGAGATGTAACCTTCAGTTGCTGAATTCCATGAGTCAATGTAAACTATTTACAACAACATGGTCGGAGGTAATCAACTAATCAATCACTTAATTAATGATCCAGTTAAATAATAGATGTTTTTTTCAGAGCAGCCTCACTCTGTGATGTTCTCAAACCCGGCTGCAGAGAAAACACACTGGGATCCTTTTGATCACACTACTATTCTGCTAAGTCAATTAAAACTAGGCTGTGTTGATGAATTATGCAACCGGTTTATTAAAACATTTATCAGTCTGATTATAAATAGATGAGGTGTAGACAACAGACAGGATGTTGGAAGAGGTCAGTTCATTTCTGTCTCCATATTTCTTGTTCCAGTTTGTTTGTGTATTTATCATTCATGGGTTGGGGGTGTACAGTGGGTTATATCGGCCCTGACATAAACGAGATGGTTTAGAGCTGTGTAGAAGTCACACTGTCCTTCACGTTTGCTTATCACACATGTCTTGATTTTTCCTTGAGTTATCTGTGCGCTGAAAATCCAGATTTGTCTCCGGCAGGCAACCAGGCGGGGTGTGTTGTCATCCTGAGGGCACGAAGGGAGCCAGGGAGTTGTCTAAATACCCCTCGCTTGTAGCAGACGTCAGAGGAACAGCCACAATCTAATCAATCCACTGTGCAGTTTCATGGGCCGTCTGGGAAGAAAAACTAACAGGACCGAGTGACACGTTCTAACGCTGAGCGATGTGAGGCTCTTGGACAGACTCCGGTGTCCGACAAGCATTTCCACCGTCTGTGTGTTCTACTTGAAAACGGCCGCCACGGTGTCAACAATGGCTTGTCGAGAGATCCGTGGAATCCCGCCCCGGCTGTGAAACGGACACGCCTACAGTGACCCCCTGTCATAGGGCTGTTGTTGCCCCCACCCCTCGCTCCCGAGCGGTAGGCTTTTATCTCCTCACACCGCGTCCTCCCGCTCTAAAAGACCCGCTCTGCATAATTCTGACAGGACAGCCCCGGTCCTCCGTGGGCGATTCGACGCGTCCTCCCTGTTTCCGGGAGCGACGGGTGTAGCGACGGAGGCGCGGGTGGGTGCGGATTGGAGAGGGCCCACGTTAAATGGGCCTTGGGAGTAAAATAAAAAAACTGGCGGACAATTAGTTTGTAAATGTCTGTCTGTCTCTCGCTTTGTGTGTGTGTGTGTGTTTTTTTTTTAATTCTTGCGGGCATGCTGGAACCTGTTGACACAAATTATTCAGGTGGATGGCTGTGGGGCCGCACAGAGGGCCGGGGGCTGGGTGGAGGTTGGGGGGGTTTGGGGCCAGGGTAAAACATCTTCAAGGCTGGCTGGCTGGCGGTGTTTGTGAATGGATGCCAGGTCCGTCTGCTGGGCCGTGATAGTGGATCCGCCGCTCCCTCTCTGTTGTGGGGAAACGTTTCCATTAGCCTCCACAACAACATTCCCCACCGTGGCTTCGCTCATCTTTTATGTCCATCTCGTTCCTTCCAGAATGCAGATTATCTGCCCTGTGCTGCAGCGGCCCCTCCAGCGGTACTAGAGTGCTCTACAGAGATGAAGTCGGGGCTAAACAGGTTCAAGTGTTTCCCTCTTTTATAACAATGAAGTGTTCTATAGTTAACGCGCTGAATAGAGACGCGGGGGGGGGGGGGGTGACCCCTCCCATTCCGTGTTGCCAAGGTGTTTTCACTGCGGCAGTTTCATAAGCGCCATTTGGCTGTTATTTCGATTTCGGAATGTTCTAGAATTCAACCTCACGAGCACATCTGGAAACTGTGATTTGACCTGTATTGGCATCACTAAGCTCATCAATTTCAACAATAATTCACACACCCAGCTGAAACTAATGGGGAATTTTTTGGCAGGCAGTGAAATGACTGTCATGCAAATCTCCTGTCTTTTGTAGCACAAACAGTAGAGGCAGCCAACTGCTCACAACCACACTATAACTCAGAGATGAGGAACACACGGTGACAACAAGCAGAGTGAGAGGGAAAAGAGGGAGACCGTGAGGGAGAAAAAGACACATATCGAAATAAATAAAGCCCCATTAAATAGAAAACTAGAGAGCAGTATGGGCTGGCGGGGGAGAGAAACATTGAGATAGATTGGGAGAGTGGAAGAGAGAGAGATAGTGTTTGGAGATGTCGAGAAACAAGGAAAAGGGAGAAAGACAGACCGACAAAAGCTCCATCTGTATTGCCTGACAGTGATAGAGAGACAGATACGGTTTGAGAAGGAGACAGAGAGTGAGAGACATACAGAATGAGGGAGAGGCCTTGCTATCAAACGCTAGCCACAAAATGAGGTGGAAACAGAGCTGCACTTCCTGCAAATCACAAAGAATTTGAAACACAAGAAAAGTCCTGTAATTGTTGGCCCGAAAACCCCCAATGTGTAGACAAACGTGTGACCCGTTGCAATAAGGAAAAGGCAAACGGTGGAGAACACAAGCAACATTGCAATCATATGCAGTTTCTAGCTCTTTATTTTTGTACTCATACACATTTCAGATTTATTTATTTTGGTTTTCAAATGGTGTTATTTACAATTCTGGTATTATTCTCCACTTGCTCTGCAAACGAAGCAAAATGTTTTTCATGCCAACAAAGCCCTTTCAATTAAAATCGAATTGGGAAAAGGAGACACAGAGGCCGATTCGGAGGGAGATGAAGACTGAGGGAGACAGGGAGGGAGGGAGACAGGGAGGGTTATACTCATGTCCTGCGGTAGACGAATGATTAGGTCCTCAAGTGAGTTAAGCTGCTTACAGTGGACCAGATCTTGATTCTCTGACTGCCGAGGAACCACAGAAGGATTGGCATGCAGATACATAGAGGGGCTTCTGGTAACACTCATGTTTGCAAACATTTGATATAGATATTAAGACGGTAGTTGGTAGGCCAGCGATGTAGGCATGTGCAATGCTGACCAATGTACTCCTTTACTGTATACTGGGGTAGCAAGAATATGGCAACTATATGAATTACATTTAACATGTATATTGACTAACATTTATGTAATCAGGCTAGTTATTAACAACATACAATACCTGACAAAACACATTTTTAGGTATGGAAAGTGAGACACATGACACAATGAAGTATAAACATACCAGCATTTACAGAAGCAAAGAAAAAAGCCCTTACTTGTTACATTAATAGCATTGAAGTAGACACATTTAAAAAAATAAAGGCATCCAACTCTTTTTTTTCTGATTTCAATAAGAAAATATAGTTTTACTGACTCGTCATCTTAATACCTACCCTTTATCCATAATGCTTCCTCTGTGCTTTCCTGTGGCTAGCTCAGTCATTGTTTTCACGTCTTCCATCAAGGCAGCAGGCTTAAACTATTTCCTTCACCATTTCGGTTGGAACAGCCAAAAGAAAATTTACAGTCAGTCTAAATGGCGTTGAGGGATTTTTCTTCCTTTGGCGCTATATTCCAACAATTTAGCTAACTTGTGTCTTGACTACCACATGGTAAGAAGGATGAATAGCAGTGCCATTCTTCTTTTTTTAATGGGAGCTCACGCTTAGTCAATGCGTCTGCATACTTTGTTTGTGTGGTGCACGTTGAGAAATGTTGAGGAATGTGAGGCAAAAACTAAAACAAAACGTAACGATCTAGTAGTTTTACTTGGCGACAATGAACGGCACAACACGTAATCCACATAGACAACAATAATAACAACCCGTAACGGGCAGAACAAACAAGGAACTGAAATCGAGTACATAATGACTGATGACTTGCAGGTGTTGCAGGCGCTGCTGCCAGCGTCTCCTTTCGGCAGTTGGTACGCCGGCGAGGGGGAACGTTGGAGAGGACGAGGGCACGCAGCGCCACGCCGAGCAGCAGCCGGCAGAGTCTGGTTGTATACGTCTGCATTTCTGCTAACTCGGTAATTATAATGCTACACTTTTAGGTCCAGCTACGGTGTTCCTATTGAACAGTTAAGTGGTTGAAACATTGTAATACAAAACAACAACCCTGAAAGTGTTTTAGCCACTTTATCTGCCTCATAGGACTGATGAGCCATCACATGGGGTGGGTCAACTAGAAGGCCGGGGCCAATAAATTGGGAGCAACTGATCTTGACATTTCAGTGTTTCTATCCAGGATGCTTCACAATGGCATTTGTTTCTGGTTCGTTAGGTGTGTTTTGTCAAATAATTTTTGCTGGCAAAACAGAACTGTCAATGTCTAGTTTCGATTCTAGGTTTCACTTTGGCCTTTGGTGTCTGTCAACATGAGGGCCAATGCAATGTCGAGGAAGGTCAGGCTGGCTGGGAAATCTAAAATAGAAAAATAAATCAAAAAAAGAGCTAAAACCCTGGGCTTATAAAAAAATAAAAAACATCATTTGGAAAAAAAAGCACTGGCAAGCTTAATCGCCAACGACATGGTAGAGCATAGTTAATTACAAACGTGATGATGAAGAAAAAGAAGAATATAACACTCTCTAGGAGAATATATAACACTCTCTAGGAGAATATATATCAATCTCTAGGAGAATATATATCAATCTCTAGGAGAATATATATCAATCTCTAGGAGAATATATAACAATCTCTAGGAGCTACATGTGTTTCAGTCACCATCATCTGCAGAAAGCTTCACAAGCAGAACTACAGACATCATACCTCAACTAGTTAACCGCTAGTTACTTTAAAATCACTGAGGCCAGGTTACAGTGTCTAAAAGAGGTAGCCGAGGTCTGGAGAAATGTATTGGACAGACGAATCCAAAACAGTTCAACTTTTGTTCATTGATAATATTACTGCTGTCGGCTGAAATGCGTGAAATTCTTTGGATTGCAAAGTAAATGTTCCTATTTAAGTCTAATGTTGCATTGCCTTCAATTGCAAGATTCACTAGCGATATTATAGATAGTATGCCTTATTTGTATACTAAGAATATGCAACCAAATACTAAACACAAGCGCTTAATTTGTCAGTGAGAAACAGTATTCTAGTAGTCACAGAGGCTCAGTATTTCTGAGTGTATAAAACACCCTGAAATGAAAGCTGTGAATCTTCACAAAATTGTAATTGTTTGATTTCAGATCTATACCTTTGGTGTATAAAGACAAATGTAGGGCAGTGTATGTTGTCAGTCTATTTGTCAGTCACTCCGCCAGTCAGTCAGAAAGTCAATCCATCACCTGTTAAGTGCATTTAGTCTGTCCTCAACATGTTCATGTAGGGTAAATGAAGTGCAGTTTTATTGAGTGCTAAAAGATCTGGCTCTCTCAATGTGCGAAAGTGAAAAGTAGCTCGTGCTATTCTAAGTAAATTGCACAAGGTTCAGTGTCAAGCACTTGAAGTTAGCAGTAAGATGTTGAGGTCACAGCCCTGATCTCTTTAATGATTGAATAGTTAAGCTGGTACCGCATCGCAGAGCTACTTGTTTCTTCAAGTGTTCCAGAAAAGCACCTACATAGGCAGAGTTGTTTGAGATTGTGTCAAGATAATTATGATTATCTAGTATAATAATTACTTTCTGAATGACTTAGGGTTGTAATAACATGCCTAACCAACCGGAAAGAGAGTAGATTGAGAAAAATCAAAGCCTTCCCAGGCTGACTGTTTAAAGCAACCTCCACAACAGTTGCTTATTGAACAACTATCATGGCTAATACGTATTGATTTGCAATCCTATTTTAGATACAAACATTGATAACATCTCTCTCAAAGATACATGATCAATATTCATGAATATTATTTAATTGTAGGTTTTCAAGACCTTGAAAAGCATAGTGGAATAGTTATGACTGTAGGAAATGGTTTCATTAAGGGACTGTTTATGTAGAGGACATATTCTTTGGGGGACTGTTTATGTACAGGACAGATTCGATGGGGGACTGTTTGTTGTAGAGGATAAATTCTTTAGGGGACTGTTTATGTAGAGAATATATTCTATAGGGGACTGTTTATGTAGAGGACAGATTCTATGTTGGGGCTGTTTATCTAGAGGACAGATTCTATGTTGGGACTGTTTATCCAGAGGACATATTCTGCAGGGAACTTTCTGTATGGTAAATAGTTCTTATAGTAGAATAGTTTAAGCCCAGTGCTTTGTTTTCCAAATACAATATAGCAGATTGACTGCACGATCGTATCACTTTCAGAGTGGACCACGACAAATTCTCCGGTATTTGAACGAAATAGCCTGGACACTTGTAGTCCACTTAGCTGTGGGCTGGGGCTGTGTGCTTGTATTCCTGAAGGAAGCAGGCCAATGCTTGTCCCTGTTAACATAGATCCTTCTAAGACTGGATTAGGGAGGGGGTAGTGTTGAACCGGGAGCACCACCCATCTCGGGGGGGGGGGGTAAACACCAGCGGGAAGTGATTATGCCACCTTGTATTGAGGAAGTAAATCAAAGTCAAGTATAAGCAGAGCCTCATTGGCTACTGCGGTATGAATATTAATCCAGAACATGTAAGACACATACTGTAAGGAAACGAAGCGCAAAGAAATGTTATTCTCAAAAGTTGCACTGCCCGTTTAAATTCATATTCTTTGTACTTCGTCTCCACCAAATCTCATTAGTAATAAACGTACACCGAGAGAGTTGACAGACAAGGAAAACCACAGCGGCTGCGATACCAACCAGGGCCTCGTACAGGAAGTCGTCCGGTTAAGACTGGGCGCCGCTCTTCATCGCGGTTCAGTTCTGACACGGAAACCAAACAAGGGAAAGTATCCTGACTGTCAGCTGTGACCTTCCGGTCTCTGCCCCCGTTTCCATTCTCGGCGGGTTAAACATCCGTAATGCTTTATGTATGCCTGGCATGACACTCTTTGCATAAATGATACCAAATAATTGGGCTGTATAAATAATTCATTGTGTATTAATGCAGGTGAAATGGCTTTTTGGCTCGGTCTACTGTCTGACGTTCCCACAATAAAGGACAAAAAAAATCTCAGTACTTTCTGGAGGAAATAACTACCCCTAGAAGGCTACTCTGGGTCTCCAGAACATACACGTATACTATTGAACAGCTACGCATTGGTTTTTTTCCTCAAAATGGACAGATTTTCTAATCCCTTGCAAGAGGACACAAGGGCTAGTTTTCTAAACCTGGATTGAGGGGCAAATTCTCTACATGGGGAACAGATATGCACCGGTATGTTAAATTAACCGGTTTTGATTTGTGGTGATGTGTCCTGAGGGAAGAGGTAGTTTAACCGAATGCTCAAATATTACGAGATCTGCTTCTGCCTGGATGTGTGTGGAAAACTTTTTTTTTTTTTTGTCTTGAAAATATTTATTATAAAAGGTTCAAAATTCAATGTTGTTTCTATTTTCAGACCTAAATGTTAGTGGCTAAACCCAGGTTGGATTCTTAAATGTCCTGAATTCCGGGTACAGAATGCCCTGGTTAATATATTAATTACAGAACTCTCCTGACCTTCCTCTAACACACTGACCCAAACACTTAAAACCGTGAGCTTTGGGCTATATAACTATTTAGTTTGATAAAGGCCCGTGCTGGCCCAGTTTAGTGCGACATAATATTTCTTTAGGCCAGGGTCAGCGGTCTTCGGCGTACATCATCACTAACGTATTACATCTTCAGCCAATTAGCCGAATGCAAACAGGCAGGACAAACCGGCCATTGAGCTCTAAGGACGGGCAGAAAATATCCTGAGGCCCTCGGCCATCTCCCAGAACCATCAAAGGAACTGCGGAGGCATCGGCGGGAAGAAAGAAAGGCATTGTTGCATGGTAGAGTCCATATAGAACCGAGCTTTAATACACTGTTGTTCTAGCGATTCGGGTTACAGACCAACTTGGCCCAGGATAATGGAGCAGTAGAAAAGAGTTTTCACCTGAACACTATAAGCAATGTGCAGCATGGTTAGTTTAGGATTAAAAACCCATTTAGTTCCTCCCCTGACATGGGAAATCTAGCCCGGTAGATTATGAGACGGACCTGTCAGAAGGGTCAAAGAAACATCTTGACGGGCGGGTCGTAATGACGGCAACATGACCAGAGCAGACATCCCAATCCACCAGGCCAGGTATCACTTCCTCACGTAATCACCTACAATAATTACAAATTGTCTTTGAGCCTGAAAACTGAAAACAATACTGCCGTGTGGTGGTCACGGCGTGGTCAAGGCGTGGTCACGGCGTGGTCACAGTGTGGTCACAGTGTGGTCACAGTGAGAAGGGTCACCTTGACAGCATACAGGTCAGTGGCATTCGTTTGTGTGGAGACAATCATAAAGAAATTTGTTTAGAAAGCCTTTCAATTTTTATCTGGACTGAAAAGGGGCCGTGGTGCCAGCAACTTTGTTTACATTGATAGCTGTATTTTAATTAAAATATTTTTTTATTCAAACAGTATAAACCTGTTTTATACTTGAGTTGGAGACAGACAGAAGAGTAATGGTTGAACGCTCAGTCTGATCAGTTTCATGTGAATGGAGTTCTGGAATGCTTTGCATTCTGCTCGGGTGCTTTCCCACAAGAGTTTTTTAAGTTCTTGGTCATTATCTGTGGAGATCAGGTTACTAGACATGATATGCTGAATTACCTGAAGTATCAGTTGTGCCACCAGTAATGCATCAGCAGACCTAACCCATCTCTCCCCCAACCCATCACTCCCTAACACATCTCCCTAACACATCTCCCCCTAACCCATCTCTCCCAACCTATCACTCTCTAACCCATCTCTCCCCCAACCCATCACTCCCTAACCCATCTCCCCCTAACACATCTCCCCCTTACACATCTCCCTAACACATCTCCCCCTAACCCATCTCTCCCCCAACCCATCTCTCCCAACCTATCACTCTCTAACCCATCTCCCCGTAACCCATAACGCCCCTAAACCATCTCCCCCAAACACATTTCAGGATAATCTCTCCCCAGACCATCTCCCCAATCCTGTCCCCTTAACGCTAACCCCCCCCCCAAACCTAATCTTTCTCCCCCTAACCTATCTTCCCCTAACCTGTCTAACCCTAATCCATATACCTTTAACTCACCTTCCTCTAATCCATATACCTTTAACTCACCTTCCTCTAATCCACCTCCCACAACCCATTTCCCCCTTCCTCTAACCTTTCCTGCCCTAACTCATCTTCCCCAACCCATCTCTTCCTGACCCATGTCCTCCTATACAATAACCATCTCCCCATAACCCTAAACTCTCTAATCCTAACCCTAACCCTAACCCTAACCCTAACCCCAGAACAATCTTCACATTGTCTGTGTTCAAAATAGCCAGCTATTCTCTAATTGACCCAGGCTCTATTTAGAGCCCTACATAAACGTGTGTAGTGCACTTCATACAGAGAGCGTGGTTTTGGCCGCAGGCATCTTCTTTACATTGTCCTGCTGTAGAGCAGAATCCCTCTGATGTCCAGATCAGTGTCTGCTTCTGTCATAACACAGACGAACCGTTACCAATCCTCTCAAACCCCCTAGATCTCTCCATCATCTGATTGTAGTCACCATTTATATTTATGTCACAAAGGTGCCTTTTATAATTCTGTGCGGAAGCAATTACATTTGATGTTCCCAAACCATGTAGTGTCTGTGTACTGGTTTATAGCGAAGAGATGTAGGAATATGCAGTCATAGGTTATGGTTCTGCTATTTCTTACTGAAACAGAAAACAACTGAGAGAAGAGAATCCTTCATTTCAGGACGAATTCAATATATAGACACATCACCTACATGCGCCATCATTGGGTGGTGTTTTTAGACTACCGGGGACATGTTTTGCCATTGTGTTTAAATGCCGTGGCGTGTTCCTCTCTGAAGGACTTTTTGCTTATTTCAGTGGACAGCATTTTAATCGTTGTATGCAATTTACTGGGTGAACGGAAGTACTTAGCTGGATTCTCTCCAGTTGCTAACAGGCCACCAGAAATAAAGATGGGGTCAACATCGTAACATTACTTCTCAATAGTGTCACAGGAGCTCTAGGCAGACATATACTTTATGATATTCATTTACTTGGCTACTGTGGGGAAGTTAGTGAAAAGTAGATTATTGATTAGTAGTCGTTTTTGACATTCAACAAGTACTGTTGAACAGAGGATGTCACAACTTATCACACACACTTTACGGTTTTTCAGTAGCTGCTCCAGTAGATGTTCTCAGGACTGCTTCAGTAAGTCTTTTGACTACTTAAAACTTCCAAATGGTTGGGAACGTAAAAACCTATTTATACATTTGGAACATACTAGTAAAACATTTTATAAGAATGACTCTGCTTGCAATAATTGTTTTATAAGCTAAATTTGTATTTCATAACTAAGAATATAGATATGCATTTTTTGTTATATTTTCTTTACATAAATTTCAGGCGAGAGCTATATTAGACATAATTTTTAATTAATAAAAATAGCCTTTTTTTGTTCATCTCTAGCAACGGGTCCAACGGATATTAAAATGATTAAATACCTACTAGTATACAGTCTATTAGTGTGATAGTATCGTAGGACTTCTGTAGCTGTGAAATGGGGCCTCCTGCAAAGGTGTAGTAGGGCCTCCTGTAGAGGTGTAGTAGGGCCTCCTGTAGAGGTGGAGTAGGGC
>JACXGK010000148.1:5305-34772 GCA_016801125.1 Novumbra hubbsi | reverse complement strand
GTATGGTAGACAGGCAGTATGGTAGACAGGCAGTATGGTAGACAGGCAGTATGGTAGACAGGCATTTCAGTAGGCGGCTCTATAAAACAGCAACAGCTAATGGGATGAGATGCGGAGAATTAAAGGTCTGACAGTAAATCATATTACATTCCTAATAAGCATTAACTGGAGAACTGGGTCAAAACTCTATTATCTTAATTAATTTTCTAAAGAAACCTGACAGTAAATGTCAATGCTTGAATATTTCTTCATGCATCATTAAAACAAGATTGTCTTTTAACAAAGGAAGAATCCTGTGCTGAATTGATTCTTGCTTGAGGCTGCCTGCTAGTAAGTGTATTACATACAAATCTATACAGGATATTAAAACAACACCATTCTGCAAGACAGTTGCAATTAAAAGCTGACACCCACTGCATTGTGTCTTTTGGAGCAGACGGCCTGCCAACAAATACATCTCAGTCCTCGGAGTCAGTCAACCCCCAATCAATGGCCCTGGACACTGTAGCCTTTTAGCCCTGAACATCCTAGTCCCTATGCCCTAAATACCACCATATAGCAGTCCTTAACACCCCAGTATATCAGCCTTGAACACCGCAGTCTATCAAGCCCTGAACACCACAATTTATCAGCCCTGAACACCAAAGTACATTGGTCCTGAACACCACAGGTAAAGTCTATCAGCTCTAAACACCACAGCCTATCAGTCCTTAACACCACAGTCTATAAGTCCTGAACACCACAATTTATCAGTCCTGATCACCATAGTATATTGGAGCTGAACACCACAGTCTATCAGTCCTGAACACCACAGTCTAACAGTCCTGAACACCACAGTCTATCAGACCAGAACACCACAGTCTATCAGTCCTGAACACCACAGTCTATCAGTCCTGAACACCACAGTCTAACAGTCCTGAACACCACAGTCTATCAGTCCTGAACACCACAGTCTAACAGTCCTGAACACCACAGTCTATCAGTCCTGAACACCACAGTCTATCAGTCCTGAACACCACAGTCTATCAGTCCTGAACACCACAGTCTATCAGTCCTGAACACCACAGTCTAACAGTCCTGAACACCACAGTCTATCAGACCAGAACACCACAATCAATCAGCTATGAACACAACAGTCTATCAGCCTTAAGCCATGTATTTAAACACCCCAGTAAGAAACTAAGTATCAAAGCAAACGAACACCACCCTGTGGTCTCTGGATTAGCCTCAGAGCAGTTAGCTGTTTATATTATACTCATTGACATCAATAGAGATTTAGCCATGTCTACAAATTCCTTGTTCTAACATAGATCAACTCTTGGTGAAACAATTTATATGATATCTGTTAAAATGCATAGTGATATAGTAATATCTATGGGCACTGGTAGGGGCACAGCAGGTCCTATTCTTAGTGCAAGAGGAGCTCTTCGGGGCAATGCAAACTAAGGGGCGGTGGTGGCAGTGATGTAGAGGGCATCCCAAAGGGCACCCAATTCCCTACAGGGTGCCACATCTCATCTCATGAAGCTTCCATCAGGGGTGACATAACCCTGGCTGGACTGCTGGGTGCCTCAGGGACTCTGTACTCTGACTTTCACTTTCTTATTCCTGCCTTGTACTACTGACATGCCCCGCCTCCTGATTCGGACCACTGACATGCCCTGCCACTTGCTTGAGACTACTGACATGCCCTGCCACCTGCTTAAGACTACTGACATGACCTGTCTGCTACTTGAGACTACTGACATGACCGGTCTGCTACTTGAGACTACTGACATGACCGGTCTGCTACTTGAGACTACAGACATGCCCCACCGCCTGCTTGAGACTACTGACATGCCCTGCCTCCTACTTGAGACTACAGACATGCCCTGCCTCCTACTTGAGACTACAGACATGACCTGTCTGCTACTTGAGACTTAAGACTGACATGCCCTGCTTCCTGATTGAATGTATATAAATATGAATTGGTATTTACTTCAATAAGGTGCATTTCAGTGCAAATTAACACATACTCAAATAAATAACTACTACTCTCAAATGTCTCTAGACTGTGGTACGGTAGTCTATAAAATCTGACAAAAGGTGTAATATCTATATAGTATGCGAGTTAAAATTATATTCGAATATTATACTTGTTTATCTTCAGCCAAGCATTTTCTTCAAATGGCAACCCATGTTTCACTTAAGACCTGCACATTCAAAGACTCTCCATCTAACATTTCTAAATTGCTCTATTTCTGCAACATGACAATATTTAGTCCACATTTCTAGGTGTGCTCTCGCCCCAGCGGGATACTTAAGACATATCAAGTGTTTTATGTATATTTTGGTTGTGAATTCTGAGACAACAACATTGCATTGGAATGTTTTGCATGCCAATGCAAGGTGCATAATGTTGAAATTGCCCACAGATTGATAAACAGAATGTTGGCACAGGTCTCTATAAGTAAAAACATTTTTCAGGGCTGAAATCCAAGCCAATCAATATCCACTGAGGATCCCAGAGACCTACTAGATGGAGTGTATGTTTACCTGGCAGGAAAACACTTATTTAGGTACAACTGCTTTGTTGCCACACATATAGTTAGTCTGATGGGTCATCACTTGTGTTGGGAGGAGATTGTCGAGGAACATCTAACCGGTGTTAGTAGGAAGTTATGGACCAACATCTTGCCAATGTTTGGAGGTGTTTGTGGAGGAACATCTAGCTAGTGTGGTTAAGTGTATTACGTTTTGTTTTCACATCAGTACATTTTCATAGCTATAAAACGAGTGGACATGGTAAAATACAATCGTTTCTTATGGCAAACGAAATGGTAAGACGTAGTTGGCTAGCTATTTTTATTTTCCGGTTGTATCAAACAAACGTTACAGTAGCTTGCTTGCTAGGACACTGAGTAGTTCCCGTGGCTGTGTGAAAACGTGATAGTGAATGATTAGAAAGGAAGAACGCCTATGAAAATGGTATGCCAACCTGCCAAAAGTCTTCACCATATGGTCTGCAATAGCTAGTTAAGTAATGGACGATCCACCACCAGTGTTGTATGGCACAGAGTGTAAGTAGCTAAGGTTCTTGGTGACAATCTTCACATCACAGCTGGCAGTTTTTCCCCTCAGTTTAGATGTTTGAGTTTAGATGTAGGATAGGATAGAGGCCATAAACCAACGGGTAAGACAGTGAAAAGTATTAATTCAAGGCGGTCTATAGGAGCAGATTGGAATACTTAAATATAGACTACCATGCCTTACTGAGATGTTACCAACATCATTCTAGTCCAGTGGTTCTTAACCCATTCCTCAGGGAACCCCAGCCAGTCCGGGTATTTGAACTACCCTTTAGCTAGCGCACATAACCCTCAAGCCCTAGTGTATCTGCAGCTAAGGTATTGAATGTCTGGGGTTCCCTGAGGAATGGGTTAAGAACCACTGTTCTAGTCTATTAGAATGCACTTCAGTTACATGATCATCTATCTGAAATATTTTTCCAGCTGAAAAGTCCCACGATGGCCAAAAATGACACACTGTATAATTTACCAATGCTAGTTAGGACTATTGCATTCTCTTAAATCGCCGCTTTCGTCAAGTCAAGCTGATTGGAGTATTCACACTTGCTGCTTGGTTGATCCTGATCCTGTTCGCGCTTCATGTCTCACGTAGTCGTGGCCTAAAATAATCAAAACCTGATGGTGGAAAATCAAATAGAACTACATATTAAATGGACATTGTGGCGAATACGTTAACATTCACACTGTAGTCAAATGCCCCCCACCCCCAAATATCAGAGTCACTCCTGTGCCCTTGACCATATACAATATTCATGCCAATCCTTGTCCCTTCCCAGAGTTCCCTGGAACACATCGCAACACTGCTCACCTCACATCTGCATATGCCATTCAGGGGGCCCGGACGTGTCAGCGCTTTCTAAACACTTTGAGGTCAACAAATTATTAATATTTAGTATTAGCACTGATGGCAGTGCACCGTCCTCCGGAGGGGAGGCAAAGTGTCGTGCGGCGGGCCCCGTTATTTGACGTCGACGGCGTTTGGCAGATGGCGCTGTCAGTTTTGCTCCGAGTTCGTGCTTTCATGCATATGGCAGCGTCCTTTAGAACCGACCGGCTCATGTATTATCTATGAGCTGAAAGCATGCGACACAGGCAGCCGCCTAGCAGTGGAATTAAACCTCTGTAAACAAGGAGCGGCGGCCGTGTACATGTGATTCTCCTGACGGAAAATAGCGCTGGCATATGGCGGGCGACAGGAAGAGGCTGCTACCTGGTGCCGAGGACATCCTGCAGGACGCGGACGGCACGGCGTCGGTGACAAGATGTGGGCCGACAAGGGGACGAGCAGGCAACGGAACGGATGACTTTTTCATGAGTTACCTGGCGACGCGGCGTCTGACCACAAACAGGTCAGTTCGGCGGTTCGCGCGCTTCTCTCAGTCTCCCTGAACCAGCCGTAAGTGCGTTCCGCCAGTGACCAAAAGGTGGTTAATGTGAAAACCAAACTATTAAATTATATGCGGCCCTGTCCTTGAGCAAGACAGTTACCCCTAATTGGTGCCCTGGCGCTTACCGCGGCAGTTCTGCACACTTCCCTAATCCGGAGAGGTTGGATTCATTTGGAGGGGTAGGGGGAAAATGGACAAAGTTCCACTTTCCCCCCCCTCAGTCTCTCTATTTCTCTGTAGATCTCTGCTTTTCTCCATGTCTTATTCATCTCTCTCTCTGCCTCTACCTTTCTCACTGCATTGTTCTGACTCGTTCTAACTAGAAGATTTCCGAGTGGGGAATGTTCTGGCTGGTATGCCTGCATGTTTTCTGTAACCCATCACTGGACTTTTTGACAATGAGTGAGCCTCCGCTTGGTGAATTTTCTCTATTTCCTATTCTTCCAGGGTTTCTATCAGTCCTCAATACGTGCTTATTCCACCTAACAGTCTTGACAAAGTCTGCCGGAAAACCAATGCCGTTCAACATTATGCAGGTCCCATAGCAAGTAGAGGAGAGGAACTTCATGTTCTGTAACAGGGAGACGTTCCCTGGTCAACCAGTGGAAAGGTAAGGACTGGCATGAGACAGGCCCCTGCTGTTGGCGAATTGGCGAAGACGAAGTCCTCTCCTCAGGATGACCTTACTCCAAGGTCATAATGTGGTTTTCATGGTGGAGACGGAAATGTACACTGGCCCCTGTGAATAGAGACGAATTACATTTAATTTACACTGGCCACTGTGAGTAGAGACGGATTACATTGAATTTACATTGGTCACTGTGAGTAGAGACAGATTACATTTAATTTACACTGGCCATTGAGAGTAGAGACGGAATACATTTAATTTACAATTGGCCAGTGTGAGTAGAGACGGATTACATTTAATTTACCCTGGCCAGTGTGAGTATAGACGGATTACATTTAATTTATACTGGCCACTGTGAGTAGAGACGGATTAAATTTAATTTACACTGGCCAGTCTAGCGGTCATGACAACAGCACTTTTGCATGTTACCCTAGAAGTCTAATCCCAGTGAAGTCCAAGTGTATGACTACAAGAAGGCAAAAAAAAGACATTCTGATCAATAATTCACCATGATCTTCACTGGTAGTGACGGAGTCCTGGACTGACAGGCTGGTTGATTGACAGATTGGGATCGTTTGATCTGTACAGCAGCATGTCTGCTTCTGGGCTTCGTCAACTTCTCCCGTTGCAGATCACAGTGTTGGAGACGGTCCGGCCTATGGGACAGAGCACCGCTTCCCTGCTCTGGAATTTCACATCTACCAGGTAGTTCCAGGTGGCACATTTAACAGCTCATTAAATACTTTTATCGTGCTGGCAACCCAAACCGAGGATAAGCGCTGGAATTTGTTCTGTATGACACGGGCTGTCTGACTGAGTACTATGTTTCTTAGAATAAATCCCTGACTGGGTTAGACTAGCCTGGGATTTGTATGGCCTTTGTAGCATATGAAATAATTCATTAAGTGATGAACTATCAATAATGGTATTGTGTATAAAGGGTGGAATTATATTTTGTGATGCCTCCACGGTAAGTTTGCATACTCTTACATTTCCTGTATACCTACGTGCCCGTTCTGACACTGTGTCCACGTTGATTTATCGTTGATACCAGCAACCGCCACTCATTAGGGTTCACAAACGGTCTTTAAAACCAGCAACCGCCACTCCTTAGAGTTCACAAACTGTATTTAAAACCAGCAAGCACCACTGCTTAGCATTTACAAACTGTCTTTAAAACCAGCAAGTGCCTCTGCTTAGCATGCACAAACTCTATTTAAAACCAGCAAGTGCCTCTGCTTAGCGTGCACAAAGTGTATTTAAAACCAGCAAGTGCCGAAAGGTGAGACAAGATAGAGATGTTTTGTTAATGTACCAGAGGGCTAGATTGTTACCCATTCCATGTGCCCCAAAGGCAGCAGTCAATATGAAACAATGAAAGTTGTACATTTTTACTGCAGTTTCTTCATCATTTAGTGCTAATTTATATTTCAATATTATTTTCGTTGTTTTTAGTAGTCAAATTTATTATTTGAATCTCACCTCTGCTAGCATTATAGCCTGTAGACAGGGCATGGTTTCTATCCGAAACTATCAGTCTGTGGTTGAGTTACCTACTTTTGATGCTACTATTTTTCAAACTCCATGCTCCTGTTTCTGCCCTAAACCGGATTGAATGCGAAACTACAACTGGCCCACCATCCCAAATCATTCATTCCCTGATTTTCTATTCATTTGGAGCAAAAAAAAAAAAAGATAAATAAATAAACACCGATAATTGTACTGAGTTAATTCTGTTAGTTATTGAAGAACTGAAAAATAAAACATTGGTTAACCACTCATCTTCTGCCTGTCCGTTAGCCGGTTGTGGCTCCTTTTATTTACAGCAATAAGGATAAATAACTTATTTTACTTAGAGATAAAACAGAAATGACAGCTGGTGTTTATTTGCTGTGTTTGAAAAGTGATTTCCATGGTGTCAGAAACACTGTGGATCCAGACCTTGCCTGCTAAACAAGACCCTGGCCTAATAACTGGCAGGCTCGTCCGTCGCCAGCATGGAGAGTATTATTCATTATTCATGCTCATTAAATTCTGGGCCTCAAATGAACAGAGACTGCCAGTCTGCTGCCAAACTCTGTTGGTTTTGTGATGTGCCCACTTGAGACCCGGGGATTTAAATCCAGGACACCACTTCTGAATAACTAGCAGACAAATACGGAACCATTCTGCTTCCAGTTTAATTTGATCACATTTGACAAAATACACAATTATTTTCACCTCTATTCTCTCTATGAATAGGATTTGGAATTAATAAAACTGGCAGAGCTCTGTCCCTGTGTGAAACAGATTTAGGGAAACGGATCGGCTGTGGATGTGCGTATTCACATTTCTCTGTAATTCCTCTATTCAACGTTGCTCATTGGTTGTTTTTTGCTCAAAAATGGCGCTTGTCAACAAACCCACTTGGTAAAACACATCCTTGCGCCAATGTTCTAACATCCACCAGGTATTGCATCATTTCCTATTCAACTCTCTCCTTCACACACACACTACAGTCCTTAGATCTTCACCACACCTGCCAGAATCTATGTGGAAACATTTGGAAACAAACAAAACTGAATCAGCCTTCACTTTACCGGCAGCAGATCAGTGGTTTGTTAGGAGACATTGGTTTTGGTCATGCTAGTCCTGAATAGATGTGTTGTTACTGTTTGGTAATGCTCTTTCTGACTAGATGTGTCATTAGTGTTTGGTCATGCTTCTCCTGACTAGATGTGTCATTACTTTGTGATATTGCTGCTTCTCCTAAATGCTGCATTCATGTGATCACAGATGCATTCAAACATCTACAAGGGTTTGGATGTAGATTTAAGAGGACTGTGACAAGTCAAACCTTGAATACAAACGAAGACTCTATAAATAAAAAGGCAAGTTAGTCACCAAGGAATGTTTTACAAGTGGAGAGCATTTGAAGGCCTCTTAGATTCCTTATCCATTTAACAGCATGGTGAAAAGTGTTTCTGACAGACAGGAAGCTATTATTTATCAGGGCACGCATGCACAAAGCATGAGCAGCTGGGGGGCTACAGACTATTCATATTTGTCTGTCTTATCCCAAATCCCAGGGAAAATAACCTGTGTCATCCAGAGACTGAGGATTACTACTTTCCCATATGTCCCTGTGGTTGGATACGACCATATCAATCTAAAGCTGGACAATCCTTTCATATACTCTTAATGTAGTGGAAAGACTTCCACCGTCGACTGCCCTCGCTGCTGGTCCAGAACCGGGCCTGCCCTCTCATCCGTTCCACCCACATCCCTCGCTCCTCCCCTCCCCCCATCTCGGCTCCTCCCTCTACAACAGTCTACCTTTCATACTGAAAGCCCAGTGGACTGATCATTGTCAGGGAAGGCTTGTGCGTTAATGGCAGACACTTCAATGGTGGTTCTGTGCGAGACTGTGTCAGAAACAAGAGGTCTGAACAAACACAGAGTCACTGGAGTCCCATCAATTATCATGGCTCAGAGACAGAATGTCCCAAATGGCAACTTCTCTAAGCAGTGCCTTGGACTAAAGAAGTACACTAAGTGGGGAATAGGGTGGCATTTGGGAGGAATGTGGAGACAGGCTCCACAGCTCTTTGACGGAGTTGCTCCATGCCCTCCAGACACAGGGCTGACCACAACTCATCTGGAATCATTGTCCTCTGTAGGCATGCTGGCCCAACCTCAGTTCACTCTTTCAGCCTGACACAAAGCCAGAACACACACTCGCACACACACTTTTTAGGTTATAAAACTTGTGGGATCTCAAAAAAATGATGTTTCCCTAACACCTACTAACACTTAAACGTACCTAACCTGAAACCAGAATATTTTTGGATGATCATACTATGTATCATACAGTGCCTTCTGAAAGAATTCAAAACACATTTTCAGATTTTCTTACCAATGTATTTAAAAAGAATAACTAACATTTCTCTAAATAACTATTCAGACCCTTGCCATGCCACTCAAGAGAAAGATATAATTAACCGATAAAGCATTATTCGTTTCAAAAAGCACAGTGGACTCTTTTATATTGTTTATTTTAAGACGTTTGGAACCACCTAGAATCTTTCTAAGGCCAGCCAAACGGGCAAGAAGGCCTTGGTCTGAATGCAGTGGCCACTTGAAAGAGGCGGGACATAAGAAACTCCAGTCTAAAAGGCATATGAAATGTTGTATTCTGAGGAGATAGAGGGAAAAGAATCTCTGGTCTGATGAGCCAAAGGTCTAAAAAATTAAGTAAGACTGCTGCTACATCTGATGAAATGGAGTACTGATCATCACCTGGCAAATGCCATACCTATGGTGAAGCATGGTGGTGGGAGCATCATGCTGTGGGGTGCTTCACAGTAGTAGGGACTGGGAACTTGGTCTGAATTGAGGTAACAGAGCAAAATACAGAGGTCCTGGTAGAAAACATGATCCAGAGCACACATGACGTAACACTAGATGAATTGTTTAGCACGATGACACCCCAAAGAACAACTCTACCCTAAAATCACATTGGGTCTTAATGAACAAAATATATTAATTTTCATCGTGTAATTTGTTGAGAACAAAATGACGCAACAATGGTCAAAGGAAACTGAAAATCTCCAACCAATTAAGGACTGGATTTAAACTCACACTAAAAATTTAAGTAAACTATTGAAATAACGTTCTAACTAATAATGTGATTGTGTATTGCACACCCGACAATGTCTGGGCATCCTCCTGATGAGACGGCAGATGATGTCCTGGGGGATCTCCTCCAAGACCTGGATCAGGGCATCAGTGAGCTCAGTCTGGCACTACATTGCGGTGTAGCATGCAATAATACATAATGCCGAGTTTAGTGTAAGTTAGACTACAATAATTGTTGTTTCATTCATCAAGACACAATACCATGGCACAGGTACGTCAAAGGTGTGTTTATATATGTGTGGAAGGTAGGGCTGAATGTTAACACACTTCATGTAACAATATTCCCTACTTTCAAAGCATCTGTTTTCTCAGATCAAAAGCTTAACCTTTTGACCATGGATAATTCTCTGTCTCGGTTTGATTTCATTAAGCAACGTTGAGTGGTGTCTGATCCCAAGGCCCGAAGAGGGCACATGTGGGAGCTAAGACACATGTTGGGAGGTTGAGGGGACCAACTTCTTACAGCTTAAAACAACAGCAGTCAAATAATCTCCAGTGTTTTGTACAGCCAGCAACTGTGTTACACACCTATCTTCTGCCTCTTCACTGAAGCCATTCCTACAGTTTGGTGATATTTACCTTTTTTATGTAAAACATAATGCAACTGATTAGAAGTGTAGTTTTAGTGTATTTTAAATATTACCATGTCTCCATTGTTATATTTACAATTGCTATCGAAAATATAAATGCCTAAAGTAATACATTGGGTATTTGTGGTTGTGTGTTTTCTTAGTTTGGATATGCGTTGCTTCAAAAAAAAATCTAAATTACCAGGGTTTCATTTCTAAAGCAGAAAGCCTGTAGTTGAGTCGTTCATCTTATGGGTTTTAGCATGGTCACCCTGTTTAAGTAAATACTTGAGCAATATTTGAACAAAATATCAAATATATAATATTGAATTTAAGAATTCCCTAGCAAGCTAGCTCAACTATACTTTCCTGTAAATATTATATTATGTTAGTAGTTCAAGGTCTGCGCAAATTGGTATTTCGGGCTCATGTATGGCAAAATGTGCAACAAATTACAGTACTGAACGGATGCTTTGCCAACGCATTTGAGAGACTATATAGGCAGTGTTTCCATTTACTTGTCAACTATCCAAGCAGGCCTTGTCCGTTGTTGACTTTTGACAATGTAAATTACACTCTATCCATCTCATTCGGTCTAGCTTAAGCCAGCCCCATTCATAGTTTGAAAGAAAACCTAAAGAGCATGCAATTTATGTTTCATTTGTTTAGTTAGCTCGCTACTTTATTACTATTAATTTCACAATAAACACATTTTAATGAAGCTGCAATAGCTTGGTTCTGCCACAAGTCAGTACAGTAGGTTGGCTGGGCTGTATGTTTAGCAGTCCCACTACAACAACACAAAATGTGTGGTTGGTATACTCAGGCAATTAAACCAATGCCTATCAGCGAAAGCCTTTCCTTCTACTTTTTCATTGGCTAACAAATGGCACATTTGATGCGTTAGTTGGCCAGACATTCCATGCAGATTGGTGAAAAGTTTCCTGGGGCGAAATTACTACCGAACAACCGATGTGTCAGGCTGTCAGTTCCATTCACCACATACACTCGGAAAACTCTACCTAGCAGCCACTTCCTGTAAGGCAGGATGTCAACTGCCATGTGTGTCCTGTGGTGGTAAAGGAGCCAACATAGATGTGTGTAGGGCACATCATCATCTAAATACCGGAACATCCTCTTTCTCGCTACTGGCTGTTCCTTTAATGGCTCCACACTGCTAATGTACTTAATACAACATTGTAAATATAATTACTGTATAAGCCTTTAATAACCTAATGATAGTACGTATTGTCTAGAACCCAGTCGCTGCGTCTTGATCCTATCCTATTACATAGCACAACTCTCTGGGTGGAGCCAATATTCAGAGGAGGTTCTAGGGAATGTTTCAGAATTAATTAAAATCAGATTGGAAATGTTAAGCTGCTCCACTAGAATTAATGGGACGTGAAGCAAACAGCTGAAACCTACGGAGCATTAGTAGTCCATTAACCATATTATACCTTTCAGCAAATAATTAAAAGAGAACAGCATAATCACTAAGAATAGATAAACTGCAGCGCATATTCACGTTCTGTAATTTATTTCTTCCTGTTTTAAGATACGCTAATTTGATAGCAAATATCAAGTTTTGTAAGCAAACACTTAACTACTCCAGTAGTTATGGAAAGAAAAGGCTGTGGTTAGTGGTATGTTTTAAAGGGGTATGTTGAACAGAGACCCGGTGAGGTAAAAGCTGATTGGTGTTACAGTGTTTCCATCCTCGGGCTATCAGGTCATGATGGTTGACTTCACTTCTGTCCAGGCCCTCACTCAAAAATGGATCAATACTCTAAATAATTGTTGGAGGCAATGGAGGGATGTTTTAATGGGCCGTGTTAGCTTGGAGCAATATTAAAAGATTAGCCCTGCTAGTCAGTCACTCCAAAATGAAATGTGGGCATCTGTGTATATTGGACATGCTCCTGACATATACTCTATTTAGGTCGCATTTGTCCATTTCTTTCTCTTGTAGGACATGCTACTGTGGTTTGAAAATCATAGACTGTAGATTGTATTGGTTTGTACTATTCTTGATTACCTTTAACAGTACTACCATTACAAGTCTGACCACTCAAATGAAACAGACATCCAAATAAAATAAATGACATTTGGGGGGCTTTCACCATCCAAGACATTAAGGTGTGGACAACATGGGGGTCATTCACCTTTTGACCTATTGATCTGGGGTCTCAGTCCATACTGACAGTTTGAGCTAAAGGAAGGACAGCAGGGCACGTCTGAGTATCTCACACTCAGGCCCCCTCCCCAAAATCTTTTGCAAACACACATTTGCACTGACGTTTGTTTTTATTTATTTACAAGAAAAAATTGCCCATGGCTACTTCATTGAGTTGCCTACTATTACTGAGTAACGTGTTTAACCGACCCAGCTATCTCAAGATGAGTGCACAAGACTGTAAGGCACTCTGTTAAATAACTAAAATGCAAATGAGCACGCTCTTCTGACCTCTATTCCACCTAGTCGTCATCCATAATGACACCCTGTTGTCTATGTAGTACACTGGGTTTGAAGTGGACCGCAATCCCGGTAGGGCACTAAGTAGAAAATAGGGAGCTCTTTTGGACCTGGGCCCAGTCATTTCCCCAGCAGTATACAGCGGTGACTGATTGTATAAACCGGGATAACAGTATGATAAGATCTGCCAGCGTGGAATGATGTCTCCTTGTAAACACACCAGTCAGCTAGTCTCCATTGTTCTGATTGGAGGAACACAAACTCCGTTGCTTCATGAGCCGTATTAAAACCCATTTAGATGGAGGCAATACAAGTGTGTCTCTGTCCCAAATGGGGCCTTATCCCCTTCGTATTGCACTGTGTCGTGTGGGCATGGGTCAAATGTAGGGCACTACAGTGTAACTGGAAATAGGCTAGATTTGGGAATACAGTGTCATAACTAATAAAGCACCTTACAGCTCGCTGATGCAAGATAATCACCTGGACGTCTCATACTAATGATATTAATAATAATAACATTGTCATGTTGGAGCTCCTACCGCTAAACCAGATTAATCTATCAATATGCAGTAAGTTATAACGAACTGGTGCATTAAACAGATTGAATGAAAGTGACAAAGCAGTAGGTCCAAGGCCATGTTCTTTCTCTATGTGAAATGTTAGAACTTCTGACGTTTTATGACAGGCCTGTATCCCCTGACTTCATCAGCCTTTCTTGGGAACTCCCATGACTATCAGAGATTAATTTGACTCCAAACAGGTTGAGCGGTAACTGTACGAGCGTCAGCCCCTTCACTTTTTAACCCAAACTGCTTTGCCAGGAAAGAGACCACACCAAAAATAGAGAAGCATTGTACTTTCTATAAATAATTGTTTCTTACTTTGGGGGTGGTTTAGTTCTTACCATGTCTCATTATGTTTGTGCTAAAAATTGACGATAGGGAACCTATAGTAACCAATATGTAAAACAGTAATCTGTAGCTAGAGTATGTCTGATGGATGAAGACTGAGATAACTCTCCTCTGTGCTCCCCACTGAGCTGGACTGAACGGTCATCCATGCTCCATGCTGGGCTGAACTGTCATCCATGATCCACACTGAGCTGGACTGAACGGTCATCCATGCTCCACACTAAGCAGGGTTGTTCTGGACTTAACTGTCATCCATGCTCCATGCTGGGCTGAACTGTCATCCATGCTCCACACTGAGCTGGGCTGAACTCTTCCTTCCCCAATGATCTCTCCTATTAACTCCTCCTCTGCCTCCCTCCGTTACCCCCACATTGTCTCCATCCTTTTCTTTCACTAGAACCCATGACCTCCCTCTACCTCTCCTCTTGATAACCCCCTTCCCTTCCTCTACATAAAAATATGTCCCTCTTTCCCTCCCTCTTTCTCTCCATTCCTCGTCCTCCCCCTTTAGACCCCATCCCTCCCTGTCGGCTTCTGTGGAATAGGAACTGCTCGCTGTTGCCAAAATTACCCAAACATCTCGCTACTCATTGAATGCACAGTGAAATGACTGCCCTTCGTGCGAACATCCACAGCAACTGTATGTCATTGTTCCCAAATTACAATCTCATTGTGAGCCATAAAATGTGTTGACTTACATATATTCCATTCTCACTGGGCTAATTAACCAGGAAGGCTAAGCCTCCTTGTGCTTTTCAGGCATTCTCTGACGCTCGTCCCACTGGATGACAGCAGAGGAGAAAAGGTACAGTCACTGATGGGAGAAAGGAGCAGATGAATTGGGAGCAGGATTACTAGTAGGCTGAAGATATGAAGAGGATCACGCATTAACACGCTAAAAGCTTCATTAGAACAGGAAGGACAAAGACAGCCTGATTCATCTATATGTGTCTATTGTCTATTGAGTATTTACTTTTTTTCTATTGTGTTGTTATGTTCTCACAACAGCATTAGTTTGAGCTTGGATAAACTTGCTCCACATTTGGAAAATGCATGTAATTGATAAATACAAATAAAAAGAAGCACACACACACGAAATAAAATAACATTGTTTTAAGAAGATGGAATTCAGGGGACTAAAAAATGCAGGAAACAACTAGAATAACATGACAATAATCACAATCCCATAAAATCCAGGAAATAAATCCTTGAATTATATTAGCTGTGAGCCTGTGTATTCCAGCAGTATCCGGTCTTACATTACACCTGCTTAGGTTAGCGTGGCTAAAGCCTGCCGCCTGTATCCAGTCTTACACCGCACCTGCTTAGGTTAGCGTGGCTAAAGTCTGCAGCGTGCAGAATAAGCAGTGGTAGTTCATTGGTGATTTGCTGAATACCCCTAACTGGATTTGAGTAACTGGGCCGGGGCAACTCCGGAGAAAGGATCGCAGAATATCTATCAATTTGCAAATGGACTTAAAAGTGTCAACAGAGACACAGCCTCTCTAAGCAATGCTCTGCTTATTCTACAGCACTGCAAGCCTTCCTGTGATGTAATTTCATTCTGTACAAGACTCTCTTTCTGTGCCTGTCCTTCTATCTACCATCGCAGGGAGGGAACAGAGAGACCAAGCCAATTCCTACACTGACAGAAAACTGCCCACTCTTCTTCCCCAGAAAATTAGAAAAGCTGTTCATGTTTTTATCTTTCAGATTTCCTGGGTTTTATGGCTAAATAGTGAAGCACTGGAGGCTGGTCATGCTTTAAGCTACTAGAAGAAGTTAAGCTTCAGCGTTGGCTAGCCCAGATATCGCCAGTAAGCTGACAAGTAATTAAAGCAGCATATCTGTAACAACTGTCATCTCTTATTTCTGCTCAGCTTGGACGTGAACCAGGAAGGATGAGGGAAAGAAAGGGAACTTGACATCACTGGGCAGTGTGCTGGGTATCTCTCTCTCCTGCTGAACAGTTTAGCAGACGGGGGCGTTTAGCGGATTGGGGAGCAGATCAAAAGGACCATAGATCCCCTCACCAATTAACAGCAAGGAGAAGTACATCAAATGAGGTGTACATTTCAGTTCAACACTTTCCAGTGAGCCAAGCGTGAAATGCATTCTAATACTCCTGAGTGGAGGAAGCTTTGAGGCCTCGATGATGTCACCACTGGTTCTCTAAAGGCAGCTTAAATGGCCCCCGAATGGTGTGAAGTACTGGCGGCCTAGTTGAGTAGAAGAAACCCGGCTAGTGTTGAATCAGTGAGGAAACGGGGAACGTTGAGGCTGCAGGTTCTGCCATGTGCGAAGAACAGGGAACCTCGGGTCGGCACAGTCACAGCGCTGGTCCAAGTCAAGAGGTGTGTCCGGCGGCCATGTCTTGGGTGGCAACCAATTCCATGCCACACATATGCTTTGCCAGCTCTTGACAATATGGCTGTTTTCACATTGGAATCGTGTAACCAACAGCAAAGATGAATAGATTTAAAAAAGTTTTGTTTGACTCATTATTAATTACTCCAATCCTGAGGGTACAAGGGGATATTATAAAGGCCTTTTCTCTTACAGTCCAAGATGTAAACAAAAACCAAAACAATAACAACAGGAACCCTAATAATCCCTCAGATTCTTAACATGCATGTCTTCCTTGTTTAATACAAATCTGCTCTGGCCATCTTACCTAGGGTTCTTACACTCTGGTTAGCAGGTTCTGGTAGATATATTACCTACCCTGTGTTCTCCCACTGGCTAGCAGGTGCTGATAGCTCTCCTACAGGGGGGGGCTTACCCTCTGGCTAGTAGGTTCTGACAGCAATCCTACCCAGGGTACTCACCCATCGGCCTGCAGGATCTGATAGCCTCGCTGCTCTGTTCTACACATACAGACTTAGCGGCAGGAAAAGGGACTAAGGTGTCAGGCAAGTGTCTCGTCCTGTGTCTAAACACATGCTTATTGGATTACGGAGATTAGAGCGGCATGGGGAGGCTGGGATATTTATTCCGTTTATTTATTTTTAAACACGCTCTATGAGAATGTTGCCGAAGTGTGAGGAAAATCGCAATGCTGCGCAGTGCGATTTGTGCTGTGGAATGGGTATAATTTGGTTTGTGTGAGATTTGTCCTTACATTATATTTATCCCTGCTTGTTACTACCACTCTTTCAACCCTCTCCCTTCCCTCATTTTGCACGCAGCGGTGAGAGAAAGTAAAATAACCGTTTGTAATTCCTCCGAGCAATCTGAACTAATGTAGCTGTGCTAAGGGCCGACTGAAGGAGACAAAGAGCTTCCTATTTCTGCTGCTGTGCTCATTACGTGTAGTTTACAACACTTTACAATTCAGTGCCACATGGGCTGGTGGTTGTGGAAGACATTCGGGGTGGAGTGGGATGAGGGGAGAAGAATGGAGAATATAGGAGAAAATAAAAGGAGAGAAGTGGCGATGAGACCAAAATATATGATAAACGAGAGATTAAAGGAAAGGAGATGAGAGGAGAAGAGTGAAGAGAAGAGGGTAAGCTTCAAAGCCTGTGACCTGGTAGGCCAATAATCAGGCCACTCTACTGATGAGAGGCAGGGGATCAAATTAAAACAATTAAAAAAACATTTAGAAACCGAGACAACTGCGTATTACATTGCGGTAGCATTATCACCTGTAATTATCATGTGAGATCAGCTACCAGAAATTATCAGGTGGTGTTATTAAGATAACATCTACCTGTAGTTATCATGTGGGATTATTATGATAACATCTACCTGCAAATATCTTGGGGGGTTAATATGATAACATCTACCTGTTATTATCAGGCAGTGTTATTACGATACCATCTACTAGTAATTATCAGATGATGTTATTACGATACCAGCTACCAGTAATTATTATGTGGTGTTATTATGATACCAGCTACCAAGAATTATCAGGTGGTGTATTATGATAACATCTACCTTTAATTATCATCTGGTGTTATTATGATACTTGCTAACTGCAATTATCATCTGGGGTTATTATAATACCTGTTACCTGTCATATTATGTGGTGTTATTTTCTACAAGCCATGTGTCATTTTATGATACCTGTTAACTCTCATGTCTCTCCCTGCGTTAGCTCAGTCATTAGATTAGGACATTCCCCTCTCATGAGGGAGGCACATACTTCCAGCACATTTGGTGACTAATTGCAGAATTCATTATTCTTCTAAAAGACACCCTTATCTGTTTACACTATTTCTATTAAAAATGAACTATTCAAATAGACAGAATGACATACAAAAGCACAACGGGGCTGGATACATATTGAGTAGAACGCACTGAGAGCATAGTGTTGAATGTTGTGGCGTGTTTACTCAACGGGGTTCCAGATCCCTCCTGTCTAAGTATCAGAGGACATTAACATAATGCTCAGTGTTAGAAAAACAATCAAGTAAGGCTGTGCAGCAGCACTCATTACCGCTACCTGATATCCGCTATTAAAACCGGAGTCAAATCCACCGCTCGTTATACTGACGCACTGCCCTACCTCAGTCTCGCTGAAACAAACCCAATCAAAATGTAGTGTCGAAATGAAAGGCGCTCTTTAAAAATGCATCTGTCTGAGTGTCATTAATTCAGCTGTAACAGCTCAGCCATGCTGGACATATATTGAGGTATCACATCCTCTACATCTTTATCTGCTCAGTTTAATTTAACTGCTCTACGCAAGAACATGAAGAGATGTTATACACCCATACGTTAAAAGATTAGCTGTTCTACACCAGGACATCCAGATGTAAACAGTTCGGATATTAAATGTCCAGAGGTGTCCTATTTTATACTTGGATATGTTGAGGTAATATCTTCTACACCAGTACATCCTTTAGAAGACCTGTTCTACACCAGGACATCCAGAGGTAACCTGTTCTATACCAGGACATCCAGAGGTAACCTGTTATGCACCAGGACATAGAGAAAATTGTTGTTTTGGACTTGGTCATTCAGATGTGAACTGTTCACCACTGGAATATGCAGAGCAGGGCTGTTCTACATTTGTTCAAAAAGAGCAGCGCAAAGCCGTTCTACAGATAGGCAAACAGCGCAGGGCTGTTCTACATATAGACAAACAGAGCAGGGCTGTTCTACATCTACACAACAGAGCAGGGCTGTTCTACATCTAGACAAACAGAGCAGGGCTGTTCTACATCTACACAACAGAGCAGGGCTGTTCTACATCTAGACAAACAGAGCTGGGCTGTTCTACATCTAGACAAACAGAGCAGGGCTGTTCTACATCTAGACAAACAGAGCAGGGCTGTTCTACATCTAGGCAAACAGAGCAGGGCTGTTCTACACCAATACATTTGGAAGGAAGCTGTTCTGAACTTGGGCACAGAGGACACAGAGGTGAGTATTACAAATTATAACAAATGAGAACACAAAGAATGTGCAATGAGTACACAATGCTCAATTAACCCATCACTGTGTTGACATCCAGAACACCTCGATTTAAACTTCCACTCAGTGACAATGTATCGCTATGATTTGATGTGATAGGACTCTCTGTGTCAGAGTCCATAAGTCACCAGATATTAAGACAGCAGTCAGATGACTCTCAGGTCTGAGGTCTCGATCCATCATCACAGACACTTGCAATGATTGATGCGCCCAGGCTACATACACATTTAAAAATACACTTTCCATTAACTGACTGATGATACCTGAAATTACGTATTCATCATTTATAACCAAAAAAAACAAAGGATGTTTTGGGTGTCAAGAATATTGGAGGCAAAGCAACGGCACATACACTCCCCACAGCTGCAGCTTCAATGAAGAAGAATCCAGGAAGCGGAGTGGAGGGGAGGCTGTTATCACCAGCAGACTGATCCTGACTGTACTGAAAGAGGCACCAGACATTCATCATGTCATCAGGGCTCTGATGGATGGACCAGCAGAGAAGCTGTAGAGGAGCAAGGCGGGAGAACGTGAGGTAGACGGAGAGGAGACGGGGAGGAAGAGAGGGTCATGGGATGTGAAGCGGAGGAGCCGGAGAGGAGCGGGACAGTAGCCGGGCATCTGACTGTATGCAGGAGCACGTAGAGAGTGACGGATATTGGATGCAGATCAACAGCCTATTGAAGAATAGCAGGGAAGGTGGGGAGGCTTTATCACCAGGAGACCCAACCTGCCCGCACCGAGAGACACCTGCTCCCCAGAGAAAAGCAGTCGGAAAAGGAGAAGAGCAGAAGGAGCAGGGGAGGCGAAGGATAGGAGCCGGGGAGTAGGCGGGGAACGGGACAGGAGCAAGGCACCTGAGACAGTATGCAAGAGCATGTAGGGAAAGGGGGGGGGGGGTCTAGCCTTTCACGAGTATCCCTTAACTCCCAGTATCTCCCTTATCCTTCAGCTCCTCCAGCTCCTGCCTTGCCTTTCCGGTCCGGCCACCTCCATCCTTCAGAACTTAAAATAACGAGCCGAAATAAGAATGCTGGCTGACTACAGCCCGTGGTGTCGATCACGTGGGTCTGCGCGGAGTGTGAACCGACTCACATAGTCTCCTGCGACTCGTATAGTGTCCAATCAGGACGAGCCACCGCAGGGTCCTCCTGTGGTCTGTGACCTGGTGCACATGCCCAGTAGGAGAGACGCCGGGCTGCATTATTCAGGAGCTCAGGTCATTACCGACCGCAGATATGCGGGACATTATGCCGCACCTTGATGTCATCTTATATTTATGAGATGAAAGCATGATCCTTGAGGCCGGGCCTTGTAGAGCCGCTGAGCCGGGCAGTACAGATTATAAATGTATTGTCAGTTATAGTCTTGTTTCCGGTGCTGATTATACATTGGCTGTACTGGTCTTGTCGTCAATACATATTATCAATATATTTTCTGTGCATATATTTTCTGAGATATTTTTAAAAATTAGTGTCTACAACATCTGTAACACTGTTGCAAATAGTAGAAATGCATTGTCTGTAATATATGTGCAATTATAATTAATCTTGTTTACAATTGTATAAATGTGTAATTATATATATATATATTTTGCATATATATATATATATATATATGTATATATATATTAAACAAAACTATTCAAGACTATATGTATATATACTAGTCTTTAATAGTTTAGTTACAGTGCCTACATACAGCAAAATATGGACGCTATGCTGCTGCATCATAAAAAACAACTGACTGCAGTTAAAAGCCTTGGGACATAAACAATGTCGGTGAAACGTCTCACCAAGAGAAGTATAAGGGAAGTCCCTTATTCAAGCATGGAAATGTAATGAATTTTTAAGGAGCAGTCCCCCCTCATAGCAAGGTCAGGAGACATCCATGTAGAACGAACAGTTAAACACTAGTTCATCTTTCCCTCTTCACTCTCAGTGTCAGTGATCTTGAGCAGGTTCCCTTCCACTACAGATCTGCTTAGGGTTAAAGGAGAATATTTCTAAACGTAGTCTACGGGCCAAGATGAACTCAAACCTTAGGGTCCACAAACGGCATGGGTCGGCACTGATTACATCGTACCAAGGGCCAAAGGTGGCACATAGGGAGAGGAATTATTATCTACGATCAAGTTTAATTAAAATAGTGAAAATAATTATGATTCGTACATTATAAATACAAATTATTTGTACATTCAAATTCTTTGGCACCTATTGAGACACAAGAGAGATATGTAATTTACACTTATTTTAGGTGTAGGATCTCTGAAAGAATAGTCCGTTTGTATAGCGAACACACATGTATACACACCAGCACAATATACCTGTAAAATATATATTGGGAGAAATATTCATTTTATGCCTCGCTTTGAGGGGAAAAACCCACACGGAACGAATCTATTCCCCAGGAATTAATCAAGTGAGTCGTACCATGCGGACATATTTGTTTTCTTTTTAAGTTCTGCACTATTTATCATTCATTTGATGCAATTTATGGGTTGTGTGGTGCTGTGGGGAAAAAGTAGCTTTGGTGTGTGAGAACCAATCTGTCACAGAGTATTAGGAGGTGATAAGAATCAATGGCGTGGATATAAAATTCCCCTAACCCTGGAAGGCCTCACACCAGTAAGCAGATACCAGGGAAGATGAAGCTTCCTCTCTCTGAGGTCTCTGTGGTTTGGTTTCTACAGACGCTCCATATTCACTTAATATGGTTTATAGACTTCCTAAACCACTAACCTAAACCTTACCCTACCGGCACAAACCCTAAAATAATCCTACCGGCACAAACCCTTACCCTACCGACACTAACCCTAAAATAATTCAACCGGCACAAACCGTTACCCTAGCAACCCTAACCCTGAAATAGCCCTACCAACACTAACCCTAAAATAACCCTACCGGCACAAATCCTTACCCTACCGACACTAACCCCAAAATAACCCTACCGACACTAACCCTAACCTAACCCTACCAACACTAACCCTAAAATAATCCTACCGACACTAACCCTAAAATAACCCTACCAACACTAACCCTAAAATAACCCTACCAGCACAAACCCTAAAATAACCCTACCGGCACAAACCCTAACCCTACCGACACTAGCCCTAACCTAACCCTACCGACACTAACCCTAAAATAACCCTACCGACACTAACCCTAAAATAACCCTAACCTAACCCTACAAAACACTAACCCTAAAATAACACTAACGACCCTAACCCTAAAATAGCCCTACCGACACTAACCCTAAAATAACCCTACCAACACTCACCCTAACCCTACCAACTAGTTAACATCCATGACATATCAGCTAACAACCAGGAGATACAAGCAAACATCCAGGAGATACAAGCTAACATCAGGCGATACCTGATAACAACAAAGAGGTATTGGTTAACATCAAGGACATACCAGCCAACATCAAGGACATACTAGTTAACATCAAGGACATACCAGTTAACATCAAGGACATACCAGCTAACACCAGGAGATAAAAGCTAACACAAAGTTGAAACCAGCTACCACCAAAGAGAGAACGAGGGTGTCGAGTAAAATCTGTGGTTTTGATTTGTGTCAGAACCATCGCCATGCTTCTGCAGGACCATCTGCTGTCACCGGCTGTAATGTGTAAAGCAGGAAAGACCCAGCAAGGATCGAGTTTCAAGATAAACGTGAGGAGTGGTTATGGAATGTAAAGAGCAGCTGTCTGAATGAACACAACAGAAAAGGAAGGATTTCTGGGTCTCTAAACAGTTTATTCTAAATTATACTGTTTCTGCTTTATGCAGAAATAAATAAAAAAAAAAAAAAACTCAGACAAAATCCAAATAAATCATTCAAACTACTGAGTAGAAATAAACATTGCCATGTTTAATTATTTACAGCTTTTGCAGATTTAACATGATAGTTCGGATTTATACTGAGAAAATTGTAACAACAAAATGTGCATAAAGTGAATTATGTATAATAAAAATGTTTTTGTATAACAAATGAACAAACAAATTAATCTTTTTATTTTTTGTCTACTATCTGATTCAATTAGTGCAAAAATGTAATCACCAGAAGAAGTTGTGTTTCTAGTGAGCAATGTTTGTTTCTTTGTTCATTCTCTGGGTCTATAACCTGACAGCTTCAAATCACATTACTGAAACTATTTAATATTGCAATAAAGGACTAACGTCTCATTTCCAGTCAGTATCTCATGTCAAATACCTGTGTATGTATACCAAAAAGCAATGCATTGCCTGGTCCTTGTGTGTGATGTAAATAACCTAAAACCTCCTGATTGACCCCCAGAAGTACACAGTAACTCCAGGTTCAAAATAAGTTGACCTCAATGGCCCAGTATGAACACTTGCCTTCACCAAACAATCTCTACTCTTACCTAAGCTTTATTACAGTGACTTTACCAGCAATCCTACGGTGTGGTGTGCTATTCGTTGCACTCGGGACATCGAGCAAGTACGGTGCCTTACGCAACGTTTGCTTGTTTCAGTGTGGTAGCCAGTCATGTTAACACAGGTACCTGTTTACTATCCCACCCAAAAGACCCTGTTACTTCCCTTGGGCGTTGGTACTGGTGGTATCTAACATCGCCCGTGTGTTTCTTGTGTGAGTGACCGTGCCGGCCCTAAGTCTGTTCGCCTGTCGTGGCACCGGGCCTCCCAGACTGAGGCTCGTCCCTGGGCCTGTTGGTCACCTTCTACCAGGTTTCTCCACGGGAAATCACTAAAGATGCGTGTTTCCAAACGAGATCCCCCGCTCCAAACACCAATGTGGGATGAAACTGAGGCAGGGCTGACAAATGGACTGAAGCTCCCACGGAGAGACGGAGAGATGCACCGCTAAGATCAACGGCTGATATTAGCAGGTGGCCTCTAATCGGTTTCTCAAATGCCCATCAAAATGGACTTATAAGACAAAGCCTCTTAGCAGAGCGTCAACGGGCAGGTTTTCAGTTCGTCAGTCAGTCATCCAGTCAGTCATCATCAGGTTCTATTAGCTGTAGTTAACATCATGAGAGGGGTGGTGATGACCTACTGAGGAACAACATGAGTAAATGTGAAGCAATACAGCGGCTATTACTGTTCCCCCTCCGGCAAATACCTTTCCCTTAAGCCCAGGCACGGGGAACATTGTGTTTTATTACCTCCACAGATAAGTCTCCTAAGTACCCAGGGAATTAAAATAGTCCGGCTCGTCATATCAGTGGCTGTTCTCAGTTTCATGCAGGGCACATCATTATGGTAGCCTTTTAAATTGAGCCTAGAAGAAAGATGGGTTCAAGTGCAAATTAATTTCAGATTAGCACAACAAAGACAATCAATTCTCAACAAGCTCGCCAACAAAATGCTTTCGAAAGCGCCCAAGGTCCCTTACTTCCATACCTTCCCACCAACCAACTCTGTCAAAACAAAGACCTTTCTACTTAAATTACACTAATGATCTGACAGAACAGAGCAGCACGGCTCCTACCTGCACCCCATCCACCCCCCCTCACCTCCCATCATCTTGTCTCTCAGAAGTCCTTCATTAGCATTCCTGCTGGATCACAGACTCAGAGTCTATGAGCCTAGCAGCTTCATTACATACAGAGTCAGTGTGTCAGAGAGTTTGGAGGAGGGACTGAATCTGAGTCTGGAAGAGAGACAACAGAAATTACAGTCTGGACTAAAGGAGATCCTAGAGGAGGGACTACAGGAGATCCTAGAAGAGGGACTACAGGAGATCCTAGAGGAGGGACTAAAGGGGAGACTTAGAGGAGTGACTAGTGGAGATTCTAGAGGAGAGAGGGGAGACTGGATAGATCACAGGATGATATAGTAAGAAGTTCGAAAAATGATGAAGAATGGAAGTTTAAATGATTATATAACAGGACGTACGCAGAAGGATATATCAGGAAATACAGAATTATGATATGCTAAGAATTAGAACGTGTGATACAGTAGGAAGTGTAAAGGATGAAATAGTTAAGTAATGTGAAATATGGTTCTAGCCTGGTTCTACACTGCTCCTAAGGAGTACGGAAACTCAGAATCCTCACAGTATAACACCAAGTCAGTTAAACTTCAGGGATATCAATCTGCCCAGTTAGAAAGAATATGCAATTGTGAATCAGTGTCACCTGCTTTGGTGCAAATGAAAGTAACAGGTGCACTGGAAAGGCAACAGCAAGACAACCCCCAAAAATGGAATGGTTTTACAGGTGGTGGCCGCAGAAGCTTTCTCACTCCTTATCCTTATGCTGGGGATGCATATACCTGGAGGGTCACACAGACCTCCACGTGCTAGCCAACAGTACCCTGACTGCTTTTATGTAACAGGACTAAATCCTCAGACCCATCGTCAGACTTTATTTTGATGCAGTGGGCCCTAGGTTTCTCCTGGTGCAGGACAATGCCCGGCCTCATTTGGCCAGAGTGTGTTGGGAGTTCCTGGATGACGAAGGCATCGATGTCATTGACTGGCCCTCACGTTCCCCCAGACCTGAATACAATTGAGAACCTCCGGGAGGTTATTTATATGTGCACTCCACAATGCCAAGTAGCACCACACACTGTCCAGGAGCTCCCTGGTGCGCTGAACCAGGTCTGGGAGGAGATCCCCAGATCTTATCGGGAACATGCCCAGACGTTGTCGCGAGTGCATACAGGCACTTGGGGAAGTTACATTATGTGTTGCCGTGATGACATCCACGCAAGTTTCTACAGCCTGCACATTTCAATTGTTTACTTAGACTTTCTCATTCGATTTTCTCTAGATTAGAGTTTATGTCCAGCCCTCAATCAGATGGCAATTTTGATTTCCATTGACCGTTTTTACGTCATTTTGTTCCCAACAAATTAGAAAAAAAAATCATCATTAAATATTTTTATCCTATATATATATATATATATATATATATATTTAGTTAATTATAAGTGTGATTTAATTGTTCCCTTAATTCTTTTTTTGCAGTGTACAATATACCAGTTAATTATGCACTTACAACAGTAAAGACTTATTTGATTTTGTACCTAATTATAGTGTTATATACAACAGCTTTCAGCCAATCAGCATTCGGGATAAAGGGTGGTATTGTGGGGAGTATACAGGATTATATGGTTGGGTATAATTTCCTGGTCGGAGAGACCACCTGGACACTGGAAGGTCTGGTCGGGTCTACAGAGCATCAAAGGACCTTTTCACAGGAATATTTTCCAAACTCTATTTTGACATGTTGTCTGGATTTAATCTAACCCCTAAATCCGACTCCCAAACCCCTTCTCTTCTAACCAGGTTGAACTCCTGTCAGCGACCTCTCTCCTGCTTCCCTAACTCCCACACCCAGCCTCGCCTCCACTGCTCGTCCATCCATCAGCAGTCCTTCCACAGAAGCCCCGCGTCTCCTGGCCTTTTGGGAACCTGTTCTGAGTGGAACAGAATGGAGTGCTGAAAAAGCTCCAGTCAAGCCTCATTAGCTTCTCATTACCTTTGCAAACTGAAAGCTAGATAGATTTTTGTATTTAATCGCAGGAGAGGAGGGTCCTGGGAATCATAATGAGACAGAAGTACAGACGGAGAGGGGGGGGAGACTGCGAAAGAGATGGAGAGAGGAAGGGAGAGAGTGAAGGGAGGAAGAGAGGGACAGAGAGACAGGAAACAAAGAGGGAGAGAAAGAAGGAGGAAGCTAAACGGGGGAGAGGGGAAGGACGGGGGAGAGAGGCACATCCCTTCTCTATTTCAGCTGCAGCTCCTCCAAGTGTTCAGCCAGGCCCCCCTGCTCTAGGAATTACCACTTTATTTCCATCCCGCTAACACAATAATCTCTTCGTTAAAGTAATTTCTTAAAGTTAGACGTGTAATCCGTTCAGCGACGGTTAACTCAATTTCCCACGCGCCGTCAGCGAGTGGCGGTGCTTCATGAAACCGTTGTGTTGTATTAAGGTTCTGGAAAACACTTTTCAGAGCCTGTCGGAAGCCATTGCACGTTCTCTCAACGTCTCGGTTGGTTTTTAATAAAACCTCTGCATATCAGTACCCTGTGGACAGGCCGGACAGTGGTGTTGAGCTGAGCGCAGGGGAACTTAACGTTGGGGAACCCCATTTTGGAAGTCTCGTTCTCTCTGACACACACACATCCAATTTTGATTCTAAGTCGGCTTGCACAGAATGTGTGTCTTGTTGTGAACACAATGCATCCAGAGCCCTCGGGACCGGGTTCCTCAGTTCAACTTATTGAACCAGTCCCAGAGTAAACATCCGGAGGCAGGCGACAGACCAGGAGATAATGCTGATTTAAATTCACTAACAAGATCCACCTTGTAGTTCCAATAATGAAATAGGTCTCTGTGTATGAGTCGGGGGTTGAGCAGAGGGTGACGGTGTTAGCTCTAAATATCAGACAGGGGTGGATCTCATTATTAATCTGATACGTTCAAAGGGAAGTGTTGGAATAACAACAAGCTGTGAAGTCGTGAGGGTTTGAAATAAACGAGACGTGCTGTGATAACAGGCAGGGGAGTTTTAACCCCTCACGTCCAGACATAACAGGAGCGTCACAGCATGGAGGACAGTTAGTCTCTGAGCGACTCTTACCACCGGACTGCTCGAGGTTCCCGTTACAGTTCCACCCGCATGTAGTTTGGGAAACATACGAAGACGTCGCGCGCCAACTTCACTGCATCGGTAACTTAACCCGGCTGACGGCACGTCACGGTGGCTACGATCGTCCGATTCAGGGTCGCCTCCATCCCTAAGTCCGTCGAACTGGTCAGTGCAGCGTTTCCTGCGGTGTACCACCCCGGACGTTTCAGCGAGACGCAAAGCGCTCTCTGTTTGTGGACACTCTGTTTGGACTGTCCACGGGTTATGAGTAAGGCCCTCTCTGTGGGTTTTAATCTATGTTTAAGGTACAAAAAAAATGATTAACCATCATGTGGTGGCATATTGTTTAAATAATCACCATCTCAGGTTGTGTTCATCTTCTGGTCTGCATTTCCCTTAATTCCATGCACCAGTCTATTGTAGTCTATTGTGGTCTTCACACCAAACGCTACAAGCTACAACATAGATAAAAAGTGGCTTGCTGATAAATATTTCCTCTGTAGGTCATATCACCGGCCGGGAGAGGGGTAGTTTTTCCTCAGCTGGTTAATCTGGGAACCTTTTCCTCCTAGTGATAAACAGAGTTATGTTTTCTCCATATTTATATCGGCCATGGAGATGCTGCTATCGGGACAAATGTGGAGGAGTGCTGAGTAATGAAGAGAGCTGTGAGAGGAAACTGCCCGATAAAAGTATCTCACTATACATTATATTAGGGCTTAACATTCTGCAGGAATAACAGAAAGCAGCATCCCGTGTTCTTTCATGGGAGAGTAATCAGTCATTACCAGTGGAAGCATTGGAGGTAGATATAACGTCGTGACTATTATCTATTCAATAGATTTTAGTTACCATCCACACGTCATCTGCATAGATTATTTTATTCTCTTAAAACTGTTGTAGAAGTATTCCAAGTATTCCAAGTATTTGTGTGTTTCTTACACAAATGTAAAATAATAATTAACCCACACGTTAAGCTTATCAAAATCGTCTATTCTATTAGGAGTTACATTTTTTAGCTGGGTAGAATATTTCCACCCTCAAGACTAACTGGATGTGTGGCTAGTTAGCTCAATGTCCCTACCACTGTGCTTCCCGACTCGGGGTACCAGAACCCCTGTGGGTTCTTGACCTATCCACAAGGGGGTAATTTAAAAGTCTAATAAGACCATTGGCATACTGTTAAAATGGGGTGCAGGGGGAAGAACAATAAGCAAGAGATTAGCAGTACCATGGAACGTCCACATGCAGACTCTCCATTTAAGTCGGACACAAGCTTGGACACTGTGTAACGGTCGAAGCTAGAAATGGTGCAACGTGTCAGCTAGTCTCATAACATTATAATAATGTACTAAGCAGGTCTGTCTCCAAACGGTGGTGATGTCCCCTTTGTATGGTGATGCCTGACGGACAGAAGCTGATGGGAAGCTAACAGGCAGAGTCCTGCAGGATTATTAATCCTCCATCTGAATTCATAGCGGCCAGCTGGTCAGACTGAACAGGTTAGGCTGGGAACACTTGTATGACTTTTAAGAAGGGATTTGTTTGAAGGATAAAAGTGTTTATTATTGCGCCAAAAAATATGGGGCAAGCACTTGTGGACCAATAGAGTGCCACCCGTTATGTCATGAATTAATTACTTAATTAATTCCCACTCCAACACTCATGCTCCTATTAATGCTATGTAGCTGACAACAAACAACATGTTCTCCAACCTCAACCCCCCCCCCCCCCC
>JACXGK010000147.1:93147-150888 GCA_016801125.1 Novumbra hubbsi | reverse complement strand
AGGAAAGAAAGAGAGGGATGAGAGGAGACCGGAAGGAAAGAAAGAGGGTTGAGAGGAGACCGGGAGGAAAGAAAGAGGGTTGAGAGTAGAGAAGAAAAAATCTAAACAAAGTATGATGGACAGGCAAAAGAGTGGAAGGATTTATGAGAAACAGCGAGAGTTTGACTAAGAGGTTAAGCATACCTCCTCCCCAGCTGGCATGCAACACACACACACACACTAATCTCTGGTGCGCCTGCACGGCTGAAAATTAAGATCACTATCTAAATAAAAGGATGAACCTGTGTTCTTTCCAGTCTCTCCTAAAGCACCGTAAGACATCAGACGGACCATGACGTCAGGGACGCAGCCCAAAAAAGCTCCATTCAGTTTAAATAACATTCCTCAACTCCAGCAGGCTAATTTTAGAGCTTTCCAAATATCCATGTTGCTACAGGAATAACTCAAGTATACCAAGAACTTCAATCCTATCTCTCTGTATTCCAAGAACTTGTGGTGATGCTGCTGTGTTAAGATGTGCTGTTATTGGCCGGAGTGTCGTGAGGAGTCTTATTCTGTGATGCATTAGAGACCAGTCAAAAGCAGAGCAAGAGGGAGATAAAAACACAAGGACAGTTATGCAACACTACTGAAAGAGACTGACTGCTGCATACGAATCAGTGTATCGCTCCAGCCAGCCCGAATAGCAGTGGAGACCATTGTGAAAAGACGCTGCGTCGCACAAGGTCCCCATATTCAAGGTCTCCATATTCACAGAACCATGCGGGTATTCAATGCTTGGCAATCAATCTAATACAATTCAATCAATACAACAACAATTCATAGTTGCTACATTCCAAATTCAATGAAACCATGCCGCTTCATTATACTGCTGCCTTTCAACCTTTCCAATACACTGGGGATAAATCCACTGGCAAATGGCTGACTACTGCTTAACGGTTTTCTTTCTCCTGTTTCCCTGAAGCCAAAATCAGTGGTTAGCAAGAACATGGCCTGCTCCTTTAGCAGATATTCAGCTACATAATCCAACAAAGGCTAGTAAAGTTGATCTTAGACAGCCCTACAACTTCACTTGGTTAACAACGTACAGTAGTTTAAAAACCTAATGTAGTTGAATTTTAGGACCAACCCCAGCCAGAACAGAGAAGTGGTAAAACATTGTGCTAAGCTGTATGGATGTGATTTTGCATGACTTTGGCGTTGAGCAGGCGGGATTTGTATGTTCACTGGCAGGCCTTCAGGGGCTTAGTGGCTGGCTCTCGCGTTGTGTCTTTCTACAAGCCTTCACTGTAAACATGTGTGTAAAGTGGCACAGACCGCAGGGCGGAGCCTGGCGTAACATCAGTTCCTCCTCCTTCTTCTGAAACCTGCTCCACCACATCGCCCACATTCCCGTGGAGCTCTGGGGAGAAGGACTCACCCTGCAAACAGACATCTGGTTGGTGGTGAGGGTGCCGGTCTTGTCGGAGCAGATGACGGAGGTGCAGCCCAGGGTCTCCACGGAGGGCAGGCTGCGGACGATGGCGTTCTTCTTGGCCATGCGGCGGGTTCCCAGGGCCAGGCAGGTGGTGATGACGGCAGGCAGACCTGGTGAACGGATGAAGAGGATCAGGAGGCCACCCATACCTCACCCCACCCACAGACCTCACCCCCCTCTAGGGCCAGCCCTACCCTCGGGGATGGCGGCCACGGCCAGGGCCACGGCGATCTTGAAGTAGTAGACGGCGCCGCGGATCCAGGAGCCTCCGTGGACCGGGTCGCTGAAGTGGCCGATGTTGATGAGCCACACGGCGATGCAGATGAGGGAGATGACCTTGGACAGCTGCTCCCCGAACTCATCCAGCTTCTGCTGTAGCGGCGTTCGCTCCTGCTCGGTGGACGCCATCTCGTCGCGGATCTTCCCGATCTCGGTATTGACACCGGTGGCCACCACCATGCCCACAGCCTTACCCGCAGCTATATTGGTGCCCTGTGGAGGGCAGGAGTGGGGTTGGCATTAGGGGGAGTCATGGTACGAGTACTTTAATTAGGCTGCTTAGGATGGGGACCACAATTCTGGCTGCAATGTATCTTTTGTTTGCCATTTGCCCAACTGTAAAACCGTTTAAAAACGTATACGAGTTCTCTTAATTTTGCTATAAAATGTACTTCTTTTTCAAGCAACAGAGGTGGATTTACCTTTTGTTCAAATAAAATAAATGCACCATAAGTGTACACCATTTAAGTATACACTTCTATTTTATTGATCATAAACGGTAATGCTCATTTCCATTCACCCTAGAAGGAAGGAACAGAAAAGCTGAAGGAAAATACAGAATATGCCTGCCATCAAAATCAAAGGGGGAAGCATATGAAGGTGATGGAAAATATATGCCAGTAAAAGGATCTGGCTAAGGAGTAATGAGGAGGACCCTGTTCTGAAAAGAGAAGGAGAAAGAAACAAAGAGGAGAATATAGGCCAGTAAAGGGATCTGACTAAGGAGTAATGAGGAGGACCCTGTTCTGAAAAGAGAAGGAGAAAGGAAGAGAGAGGAGAATATAGGCCAGTAAAGGGATCTGACTAAGGAGTAATGAGGAGGACCCTGTTCTGAAAAGAGAAGGAGAAAGGAAGAAAGAGGAGAATATAGGCCAGTAAAGGGATCTGACTAAGGAGTAATGAGGAGGACCGTGTTCTGAAAAGAAAAGGAGGAAAGAGGAGAATATAAGCCAGTAAAGGGATCTGGCTAAGGAGTAATGAGGAGGACCCTGTTCGTAAAAGAAAAAGGTGAAAGTAGGAAAGAGGCGCCTAATGGTTTTCTAGGGACTCACACAAAAGAGCATGTTCTTCTTGTCCTGGTTGACTGCCCGGGGGTCAGGCACCGGGTCAGTGTGCTTTATCACAGACACAGATTCTCCTGAAGGAGAAGAATGAACAAGATCAAACAATGCAGGACTTATACAGAGCAAGGTGGTGATGGGTTGACATTTTGCACAAGATGGGTGTAGAACGACTTCACAGCTGACTAAACAGACCTGCCAATTATAAAACGCTACATCAAAACACACTTGCACACTACCGCAATGGACTCTGCAGCGGAAAGGGGAGCAAAGCCTTGTGGGTAATCAGCGGAGCGCATTCCCCACCGAGAAAAGCGACTAAAATACCTCTTGTATGCAACCAATTAAGGCAGTGGAGCAAAACCAGGTTTTCAAGAGTAGCTTTTCATAACCCACTTCTTTCCTCATCTTTCATATGCCTGTCTCTTTGTATGTTCGGGGATATGTCCCTTCATCCCACTAAGAGTCTATTCTATTTTCCCCCTTAGTGCAAAGCACTGCTGATGACTTAAAATTAAAGAAAGTTAAATCAGTGACAGAGATTAAATCGCCCATTTCAACAATAACTGTTTCAAGTGGTGATGCAAGCCTGGAGCCATTTATCAGCCATAACCCACCTCAAACATAAAACACAAACTGAATGCAAGTTCAATACAAATCAGCTAGATGGAAATATGATTGAGATGGTTAATCCAAGGAAACACTGATCTGGCAGTGCTTTTTCGGAATTCAACAACGGACTGGAAACTAATCTGCTGCATAATACATAAAACAAATGTGTACACCAAGATCCCACCTGTCAGAATGGACTGGTCCACCCTTAGAGTTGTGGATTTGATGGAGGTGAGTCTTATGTCTGCGGGAACTTTGTCACCAACTGCGGAAAAGAATAAGAGACCATTTAGTGTGAGATAACACTGGTCAAGTCCTAATAAAGACACCTGGCAATAAGATTGGGAGGTCACATTTAGGCCAGGAACATTGCTAGGGCAACAAATGCCTCATAACAGAAGTACTCGATGGCAGGTTATCACACAGTTCACTCGATTACACTGAATAAAAATGACTGACATTGATTTGGACCAATGACAAAATGCATCGTTGCCCACTATTAAAATAATATCAAATTTTACGCAATCCACGGTTATTATATGGCTACTGACTATAGAATTATATTTAAAACAAATAACAGACATTAAGTAATAACATAGGATGCATTTCAAGTTCACAAAACATTAAAATATTCATAAAATAATGAGCTTTGAAGGCCCAAGCTACCTTGCGATTATCACAAAATAAATAATTTCCCCACCCCCTACAAAAATCTAATCACAGTATAATAATCCTAAAAGGGTCCCAACAATCCATAGTGCAAATAGAATTAAAAAAACCTGAACGAAAACAATAATGTAATGTTTGCAGGAATGTATTTTTATCGTTCATTGCAAAAAAACTGTTAAAAGGAACACGTAATAATCCCAACATAACACAAAGACAGTTAAACGCCAGGGCCTGTCCAGCAAGGAAGCATAAGCAACTGGGAAATCAATGTCACCCGTTTTGGTGACACCAGGTGCACTGTGAGAAACAGTAAGACAACCCCCAAAAAGGAATGATATTGCAGGTGGTGGCCACAGTATTTCCCTCTCCTTATCCTTCTTTACTGATTGTTCTCAAGTTTTGCTTTTGTCCTTGTCACTACTGGTAGCATGAATCGGTACCTGCAAGCCCATTCAGGTAGCACAGGTAGTCCAGCACATCCATACGTGCCGTCACAAAGGGTTTGCCGTGTCTCCCGGTATTTAAAGAGCATGAAAGAGATACCAAGAGACCGGACGTCCCACAGGGAGAGCTGGACAGGGCCATAGAAGGGCATCAACCCAGCGGCAAAACCAGTATCTGCTCCTTTGTGCGAGGAGGAAAAGGAAGAGCACGGCTAGAGCTCCACAAAAGGTAGCACCACAGACTGTCCAAGAGCAGGCTGAGGCCCTGATCCTGAGAACCCCTAGGACACGATCCACCATCTTATCAGGAGCATGTCCAGGCGTTGTGAGGAGTGCGTACAGGCACATGGGGGCAATACACACTACTGGGTCACATGAGTAGACAAGAAGTTGGGACAGCCTGTAATTTATATTGTTTAGTCAGATTTTTGGTTTTAATCCAGCACCCTTGGCTTGTAGCTTTGGTTTCGATTGATCGTTGTTACGTAATTTTTTTCACAATGGAATAAACAATGTGCAGTTAAGATGTTGATCTTTAACATATTTTGTTTATTGGATGCGATTTTAGTGTTCCCTTTTTTTGAGCAGTGTACATTTTAAAAATAATTTTAAAATGCAAAGTTACTACAACCACTGAACACACAATAGCCTGATAACACTTTTATACTTCTCCAGTCCTGAGGACCATCTTGCCAGACACCGAGGACCGGCCTCCATAGGGCCCTTTCAGGCTGAAGTGGGAGCATTAAACCTGACACACACACATCCAAAAATGGGAAAACTATTTTAAATCAGATCCAAAGTGCAATAGTGGGGGGTTTAGATGCTGCTGGGCAAAGGGAATCTTTCAAGGGTGATCCACACAACATATCCACCCCTGCACCAATAATGCTCTCGCTACTATGGGGGTCAAGAGACCAGGGCCCATACTATTATTAAAACACTGGAAGAGAAGCATTTATTTCTAGCTCTAGCCATCCAAACAGTCAAATAAAACCATGCCAGGAATTAGGACAGCTTCAGCAGCAAAGAGCACCATCTACCCTTTGCAGTCAAAACAACTTAGTCATCAACCAAAGGACTTCAAAGTAGATATATCAACATTAATTAATTTGAGGGTGGATTGGGAATAGAACTTGTTTTTTTATATGGGAGAGTAAAAACGGAACTCACAGCCTTGCCCTACAGATGCTTCATAGAAGCAACGCATTTAAAACAGTGGTTGCATAAACATACCACGCATGGAGGTGCAAACCGCCTCAGCGCCACCTGGGTTATAGGAGGCGTTGTTACAGTATAGTATTGTTATAGTACAGCATGTAGCTGATCCAAACATTACTTGATTTACCCAACGCAACTTCAGGTTTTCTTATTTCGGCACTTGTACTAACTCTATGCACTAAACCTAACCCAATTTAGTTTGTTTTCATGAATCCCTCTAAAACCAAAGACCTTGACATCTCTCCATGATATCATGCGTTCTGTAATCATTATGGGCAGGTAAGAGTTGTCAGATCAACCAGCTTGCACTTTACTTAACATAACCTAACGGGTGTAACAACCAGCTATTCTGGATTCAACAATAATAGACCTCCCATGTCTGAGTGAGTCAGATATGTTCCGAGAAAAATGGAGTGAAACCGACGTTTATCTGGAATACCCCTCAGGTGAATGCAATTAACTGGCAGGTCGAAACTAACACTAGAAGTGTTTTAGCACTCCAGGACTAAAGGCCTAACACTACTCTACACCAAAAACAAACCTTCAATGTTAGATTCAAAGTACGGAAGAACGAACACACAAAGAATTAAAGGAGATATTATCGCTGTTGATCATAAAGATGTGTCATCATTTCAAATGGCTCCCTGGTGAGGTAGCACATAGGTCTGCAGTTTCCAGTTATTCTTTCTGATTGCCTAGGGACCCACCCGCTGATGAACGGAAAGAGTAGAGATGCATCCTCCCATGCCCTAATAGCCATACAGACCCTCAGTTTGGGTAATAAAAGAAAACCAGAGATTGAAAAGAACACAAGATAAAAGGGTCACAGATCAATCCCTTGAGAGAAGACAAACTCATTTCAGACCTTGTCCCAGGAATAGCACTGTATGCTAAACCAAGGCTTGACAGCTGCTTAGCTCTGGCCCCCATTCTGGCTACCTCAAGTCTGTCCCAGAACAATGCAAGGCCGCTCTGTTCCTATCTGAGAGGTTGAAGGCAGGCGTTTCAAGGGCATGAGCCACAAATCACACTGAAGTTGTTCCCTCCCCACCCTTAATAACAGCGTTTCTGCTCCGAGAGGGTCAGTAGACACCGTTCGGCTCTTCCATCAACACACACACACTTGAAGTCACCCTGATACTCTCGGACTAGTGTAAGAGGGTAAAAAACATCATGCACTTAGTGCATTTGCAAAATCAGGACAAGGCACCAACATATGAACCTCACTAGTGAACATGGGTGAAGCTTTAGGCGCCACCAAAGAAAGAGTGGAAAGAACAGCAAAATATTGTGCGACAGTAAAGGAAAGTAGCCAAACTGTAAGAAAGCCAGGTTTTAAATCACAGAAATGGTTCTGGATTCAAAGAGCCTGAGAGGACATGGGAAATATAAGGGTGCCGTTTTCTGGTTTCACTGCCCCTTGTGAGAGACCGGCACAATCTGTATAACGCAATCAAGATAACTGCTATTCCTGTTCCTATTCAATCACACATCCCTACAACACAACTCCACAGCTCATTTCTAGTATTGCCTACATTGCCACGTGCTTACATAAAAGAACATGCATGACAGTCAAACTGAACCAGGAACTCATGAAATACAAACACATGTATGTAATCAACACACAGGTCTAGGAAAACAGTAATCTGCAAGAGGCTGATCCACCCGTCAGTGTATTAGAAGCATCTTACCAGCCACCTCCACAATGTCCCCTGGTACAAGGTCTCTAGACTTGATCCTCTGAACACTCTTCCTGTCCTGCCGGTATACCTTGCCCATCTCCGGCTCATACTCTTTAAGGGCTTCAATGGCATTCTCAGCATTTCGCTCCTGTAATGGAAAAGACAACTAGATTAAACAAAACTATACAGAATGAATTAAAGCTTTGTGTGTGGGATGATGACACAATCCCAATTAATAGTCATACAAAATAAAAACAACAAACCAGCAGTCAATAGTGTCAGTACATTAGATATTGTACGTCCAGCAAAGAGCAAAAAAGCCATTGTTGCATTTTTCATAAACATTTTGGTCATTTAAGGTGATCGTAATTATTGGTTTCTTAATAAAGAAAATGTCACCCATTTCATACCCAGGGCCTCAAAAGTATTTGGAGATTTGTCTACAAAAAAAAACAATTGGACAGGGCTTCATCTTAGAGCAAGAAAACAAGTCTAAACATTCAGCTATAGCAAATAAAACTTTCAGGGCCAAAAATCGGTTCTTCACTGGCCAAGTTAATGAAGATGAAGACATCAGGCAGTTGTTAAATGCAAAGTATATACAAAGTATATACAAACTAAATGAACACTACATATACATATATATACATATATATATATATATACACATACATACATATATACATACATATACATACATACATATATATATATATTTTAAAAAAGAAAGTACTGTCCCAAAGGTTTGTGCCCGAAAACAGGGACACAATGTATGAACGGTTAAAACTTTAAACCTGCTGAGAATATTTACGTTAACCTCTTAGTGATAAATTTAACAGATAAACTTTGGTAAAATAAGAAATACTTCCCTAATTTACCAAAGGGAGCTGTACAAATGCATTTACCAAGTAAATCGTCATTATGTGGCCCACTAAACAACATTTAGGACCATTTAAGCGATCTGTAGACTATTCAGCTCAGCAGACCATGGGACAAACGACAGGGAAATAGCTTCATTTTAGACCAAACCACTAAATAATACCATGTAGGGAAAGTTTTCCAGGTTGTTGAAGATGGTTGTGTCAACCATTTTGGGCATAGATTGGAATGAAATACCTGTGCTCTCAAAGTTTATGTTTTTGTTGACGGAGAAGAAAGAGGGCTATAGTAAACATGTGCATCTTACCACAAAAGTCCCCAGATATGCAGTTTGCATGTATAATAAACAACGAGACAGTGACACCTCCATTACATAAACCTCAACAGGACAAAATAATTTATTCAGCAGACAATACGCAGCTCACTTAAAGACAGCTTTAAAGCGTCTCACAGAAACACACACAATACCAAGTGGTAGAAGTGTGCCGTGGCAGTGTAAACTGTCAACCCAACTGTTCACAAATGAAAGATTAAAAGGGGCCTTGCATGGGGCCTACATTTGGACCTGGCTAGTGAGTTATCATTTGCCACTGTGTAGTCATTCTAATTGCTTGCCGTTTGGAGTTTCAGACTGGTAATCTGTAATAGCACTTTGTGACAATTGCAGATGGCAAAACACATTTGATTGATTGGTGTGAATGTCATGTTATACATTGCTAGGTTCTTAAAAGCATGTCCCAGCCCAGGTGTATTCAGAATCGAAAAAATCCAATGATCTACAGCTATTATTATTATTCTAGAAGTGAAGAAGAAATAAATATACATTCGGGACAAAAAACTTTAGTACTTAACACAATTGACCAAGCAATAGACTAAAAACTAAAACAGAATGTACAAACCTGCTTAAATAAGATAAAAACCATTAAGCCTGTAGGACACCTTTTTAATTATATAATCTTATCTCCACAAACTCGCACAATGCATCAAGAAAGGCACGGTCAATCAAGATTGAATGCTAAATGGTAATTACATGCGCATTACGGACATGTTAAAACGTCACTGCTACCCCAGTCCCCACTCCCCTACACGAACCACTGTAGCTAAACTAGTTGCCAAGAGATGTCTGGAGTATTTACAGTGGACATTTTATGGGCCTCTAACTCTTGTGTTGCCATCTGCCAGGGGGGTGCCCAGCCCGCTGGCCCCACACCAGGGCCATCTTCTCCTGCCACCTAGGTGAAATCAATACCTCCCAGACATCCACCATGTCATGCAAATTTAAACCCTCCAACTAAACCAGAAGCCAAATGTCCAGGGATAAGCGCAAAGATACAACCAAACAGCCCTGCAAGTTGTGTTAATTTCAATCTATTGTTTTTACCCCTAAAAGGCCCCAAGAGTGAAGCAGAAAAACCTGGCATGGAGGAGTAAAGGGGAGGTTGGGAAGAGGGGATGCCGGTGCTTGTCAAGGCAGTAAGGTAAAAAAATAAAACTGGAGAAAAGTGGGACGAGGCAATAATTAAGGGCATAGAGGAAAATGGAACCTTTTCTCCTCATGCAGGCCTGAAGGTTCCAATGAGATGCTTGCCCCATCTTAAGTCTGGAGAGTTATTTAGCTATTAATAGTTTTCATTGTAAAACGCCATATCAGCAACAACCCCCCACTGCATCCCCACAGCATCCTAGGAAAACTCAAAAAGAATCAGTCAGGAAGGATAAGGAGAGAGCAACTGTCTGTGCCCACCTAATGAAAAAACATAACTTTTTGGGAGTTGTATTACTGTTGGTTCTCCAGTGCACCTGTTGTCACATTCATTTGAACCAAAACAGGTGACATTGATTCACATTTGCATATGCTTCCAAACTGGACTAAATCAGCGTCTCCCTTTTATACACAAATCCATCATACCAATCATAAGCAACCATTCAAACAAATGTAGTTGGGTGCTTACCTGCCAGACGCCAACAATTGCATTGGCTATAAGTATAAGCAAAATTACAAAAGGCTCCACAAAGGCTGTGATGGTTTCCTCTCCCTCCTCAAACCAAGCCAGTACCTGAAAGGAGTACAAGGGAAAAATGTGAGACTCCAAATCTTCAAAACACATTACAAACAAGCACAAAAAAAACATCTGGGCAAACATAGTCACTTTGTAACATTATGTTTTTCAACAGTAAGGAAAAAGTAGCCGGTGGCGATTGAAGAAAATTGACTAGGCTAAAAGCTTGGTCAGCACAGGCCCATTAAACCACCTTTGCATGGGTTCATCTAGGTCAGTTATTGTTATTAAAGATATGTAATAGCCAAGTGTCATGACATACAGATATGTTGAACATGGCATTCTGATTGATAAAGTTTACATTTAAAGTACTACACATCACCACCCTATTAAAGCACACAAACTTTGGCTAGGCACTCAAACAAATAACTTAAAAGCGAGCAACTACTTTTAAGGGTTATTTACCTTGACCAGCATCATACGTACTCAAATGAATAATGAAAGTTCAAGTGATACAGTAATCACTACACATGAATGACAAGCCTGTCATTGCGAAACAGTTCTAAAAGCAACCCTGTTGAACAGTGCTTGGTGGCCTTTGTCAAAGTGAAAGTAAAAGTGTTGGCTGATTAGTATAAAATCAAAAGTAACAGTGTGTTGTCAAATTATGGCCTAGTGCCACCAACTCACCCAGTTGACATTTATTTTACAGGATTCGTTAAACACCGGAAAAGAGGTATGCTGTTATTTGCCTTTTTTTTCATAATTTCTTTACTCAAAACGCTAGCACCAAAGTGGCCTCGACTTTAAGTTAGAAGAGGTTTTGTTGTTGCAAGTAGGAAATGTCCATGCTCTTTGAAAGAGATAGTGTTGAGGCAAGTAACAAAAAAAACCTGCGTGTGTGTGTGTGTGTGTGTGTGTGGTGTTGTCCATACTGAGAGGTATATTTTTATTACAAGCATTTAGGTTTAAAATATATATTATTCCAAGTTACATGAATGTGGTGACAAATAAAAAAAATGAGGATGTGCTCTTGAAAACAAAGTTAACTTGTAATATTAATTTGTTCTTAGTTTTTGTGCTATATCTATTTGTTACCAATGACTTATTTTGAGAATTCTAAGAAATCTAGAGCAGCATTCTAGAATTCTACTAGAGCCTAACAGGTTATCCAAAACAAAGGATATTTTCCATTTATGGACAATGACAGCTGGAGTCACAATACATTAAATTGTAACCACAGAACGGCTCAACGGTTTTCTCAGACACCATCTTAGACCAAGGGCAGACACAGCACATCACCGCAGTCAGAATCTAGGCCAGAACAAAATGTTCTACAGGATTCCCAAGTCCCAACCTAGTTAGAGGTACAGAATATTAAATGTCAAATGACAAATTGTGGACAATTTGACAGTTCAATTAAACCCATGTAGGAATGCAGGATTCAACGGCGCACTTATTTTACATGCATATGCTAAATATATTTAAAAAAATTATTAAGACCAATAATTGTAATTTTAGCTTTGCAGCACAACTAAAGCAATTAAGAATAGGGGATTTCCTAGCTTATACATCATTTGTGCACCTACATTTATTGGTAATATAATTTTGTGCAGCCTCTGATAAAAGATTAAATATTAGATTAGAGTGTACCCCTACGTGTGAGTCCTTTGCATACTACTGGATGTGAATAACATACTTGATGTCTAAACATCATCACTAGTCTCCGATATATAATAGCTCCCAATCATCTGCCAAGTAGGCTACGAGACATAATATGGGGTAACAGAAATTAACTCGCCTCTCACTGGCTCTCATCAGTCACCACTGGTGTGACAGCTTGTAACATAACACACCAGCAATGTTGATATACAATTCAACTGCTTCATCTTAAAGACATCTAGAAGGCATTTACATTAACAGCCCAATGATTTTTTTTCGCTGCAATTAAATGTTAGCATTTTCAATGATATCAGATGTTTTTTCTCCAGGTGATCTGATTGAAAAATATATATGGTTACAAAATGATAATTGTGCGGCCTGTGTAAACACCCATGCTATACTTACAAAAGATATGCAGGCCGCAAGAAGAAGAATCCTCACGAGAAGATCTTCAAACTGTTCAACCACCAGTTCCCATAAAGATTTTCCTAAGAAAACAACAAAGCTTGATTGCAATCATGTAACAATTTAAATAATGGATTGTCATAGAAAAAAGAAATGTGCTCACCCTCCTCAGCAGGTAATTCTGTGGTTCATTCAAGGGATACCGGAAATACACAGAACATTTACAGAACATGAATCTCTTCGGAAGATTTTTCAAACGGAGAAATACAATATACGTAATATTGGAGTACAATCCATAAGAAATACACATTGTAGTACAGGGGCCAGATATATTACAATGTACAGAATCGTTTGTTTTAGTTTATAAAAATTTAATTAAAACATGCATGTTGATGAGGTCAGCAATCCATTTTTATCAAGCGTGCCGGTTACTGAAGACTGCTAGCGATAGCCTGTTTTCGCGACAGTTTAGCTAGCGAACAGGCCGTACACAGTGTTGCCAGGCAAAGGATATCACATTTCAGAAACAAACTACTCACCGTTAGGTCCCCATTTTTCCCGCTGCCTCTTCACCTGGTCTAAACTTAAACCTGTGCTTTCGTTCACGTTGAAATGGGTGTAAACTTCCTCCACTGTCTTTGTGTGAGCATTCTCCATGGTCTCAAAGTAGCCGCTCGAGGACACTGACTAGATAGCTATTTAGCAGTACTATTTGCTTAGCAGAAACGTCGACAACCCCAATGACTATTAACTTTTTTTGCGTCTTTCCCCAACTTACGCGAACAAAAGATTCAGGAAGAACTATTGTATTATACTTGTAAGGACGAATATAACCTCACGTGTACTACTGAAAACTGTTGCTAATGTTAGCCCTCACCACTTTTTAGGAGAGCGATTCATACCCTAGTCCAACTAAAACTTGCCAGTTACAACGTTCCAGAATAACAATAAATACCGATAATTCATACCACTGTCAAAACTTTCATTTTGGAACAAGAAATATCCTAAGAACAATCCGTTCTCGCAGTTCAATCGGGCAAGTATATGTCCGCTGTCTACTCCTTGTGCGAAGCGGTGGATTCCACAATTACCATCAGTACCCAATCGCATTTGTTCCCTACACTTTCGGACGCTCTGATGGCTGTACTCTGTGTCCGCATGTGGAATGCGCTTATTGGTTGGAGAGACTCCGGAAATCCCTTTTTCTTCCCGATCTTTCTCTGGTGTCTCCGCTACGGTCTTCATAGAGATGGATAGATGGAGACATATCTCATAACGGTCCCATTTTGGTGTCTTTGGGCGGGCGGGCACGTTTTTCAGTTTTCTTGTTTGGTTAATCTACATAAATGGCGGATCCCTCTTAATGACCGGGCTTGAGTCATGTCCTTCCTCAACCCATTGGACACCCCCTACATTAACATTTTAGTCGTTTATAATTTAGTCATTAAAACTTTAGTCATTTACAAGTGCTTTACTCTTAAAGTGTCTTGTCAGCTGACGATCATAATAAATACAAATTTCTTCATTGAAGCTATTAGTTAACAAAGTATTTTTTGGGTGGTGGGTGTGGGGGAATACACAAGTTATTAAAGATACTCATAAAGAGGTACGTTTTCAGATGTTCGTGGAAGGTTGGCAAGGATCCTGCTGTCCTGTCTTCAAGGGGTTTTCTCCTCCATTGAGGCGCCAACACAGAGAAGAGCTTTGCTTTTCCTGAACGGGAGCTGTCCACCCTTTAAAGTTGGGTGGCAAAAAGACATGAAGTGGCAGATAAGAGTGCATGGGAAGAGTTGTATGGTTTAAGCATAGCCTGCAGGTAGGGAGGTGCAGTTCTCTTTGCTGCGCCATAGACAAACACCATCAGAAATCAATGGAGCTTGTGGAGAAGAGGGGTGACATGGGTGAATCTGGGAAGGTTGAACACAAGATGGGCTGCATTGTTCTGGATCACTTGCAGGTGCTTGATGGCGCAATTGGGGAGCCCAGCCAACACTGCGTAGCAATAGTCCAGACATGGATCAAGTGCATTGCCTGCCTTTTGGGTGGGAGGGGAATGGAAGAGGGTGAGGTCAAAGGAGGAAAGTGGAAGAAGAGATGTTGACAGAAATGTCTCAAAGACAAGTGTTGGAAAGTTAAAGTCATCTATCACTGTGAATGATGAGCCATCATCTGGAAATAAGCTTAACAAATTGCAAAGCTCAGTTAGGAACTCTCCTAATGCCCCAGGAGGAGAGATGACAAGCCGGTTAAGCTCCAATGGGTTAGTGATCGTGACAGCATGTAATTTAAATGAGGATATGGAAAGGGGGAAAGTAGAAGGAGAGTGAATCTCTTCTTTGGAGTGATAAGTATACCTGCGCCACCACCCTGACGACTGGATGTTCTCTGGGTTTGACAGAACACATAGCTGGATAAAGAAAGGGTGACAGTAGTAGCAGTGTTTCCTGGGGTTATCCATGTATTTATCAGGGCCAAAAAGAGAAGTGATTGAAGAGCAGCATAGGCTGAGATAGAGTCTGCTTTGTTGAAAGCAGATTGGCAATGCTAGAGGCTTCCAGAAATCAGGGACTCCACATGGGTTGTTCATGTAGGATACACTAGATTAGAATGGTCGGCATGACAGGGAGGGGTGTCTAAGAAATCGACAAAGGGACAAAATAACGGAAATTGTAAACAAACACATAAGCAACAGCAGAAATGTAGAGAAAAGCACACAAAAATAAATATAAACAACAAAAATACTTGAGTGGAGAGGGAGGCCTTCCTCTCTATCCATCCTCGACTAACTCCTGCAGAACAACTCGGCAGAACATCTTTGTTTCAGCACATATTAGTTTCAGCAACAACAATGCCGCTTACAAGATGGCTACTGTCTGCTGCCACTGGAAAACCATAGGCATGCAATACTATGACCGATTGTAAATTGCCAACCACAGGTAAAGAGACACACCCACAGATTTGCAAGGCCACACCCCTAAAGATACCTGGATTAATTAGAAACAATAATGCAAAATGGACTGAGACTAACCCAAGCACACATTCACAACTAAATGCTGGTGTTCTAATCATCCATTAGACTATATATTGCCATATCAATGTATGTTTCCAATGTGGTAGATAGCTAAAAGTTGCAACTGGAATGATGTTGCAGGGTCCTGTAAAGTTTTGACTTCAATTTAAAAAAATGTATGGGGAATTTCCTTGGATAAAAATATCAAGCTAAAATTATCATTCTTGTTAGTCTAGGATTAGGCGTATCCTGTGTTCCAAGAAGTCAAGTGTGTACAGAATGTTGTTTTTAAGAAAATGCAGTGATATGTCTGACATTGGTCCTGGGTTTTGAGTTGTACTGGGGTGCTTATATTCGGCTTCTTTTCCCATAGTGAGTCTATGTTTAGTAGCAGCCTTTGGGCAATGTTCCATTTTATCACCTTATAAGGTTCTGTGAAAAAGTAGGAGAATGTAGCTTGTTAGGGAAGATTCTCTCTGGATTAACGTTGGTATTGCCGATTCAAGGGCTCTATATGACGTAGAGTTGCAACTAGTACATCGCCAGTAGGTGGTTGGGAGAATGAGGGAAACATTAAAACCACTCTTTAATATACTTTCATAAAAGGATTAACTTAAAAGAATACATAGTTGGTATATTTGTTTACAAAATGTGTTTGTGTCCTCTAAGATCTGGGGAACGTTTTGGGATATGTTTTCTTAATGAAACACTAACATTAGCTAACAATTTTAACTATTCACTAGCGTGCAATTTTATTATTTTACTGTGGAAATGAATATAAACAGTGATGCCATGTATGTTTCAGGGAAGTGGAATTGCTTTTCCATTGGGAATATATCTATGATGATTTCCTGCACTCTAGTGGACACACTTCTACCAAGTTGCATTTCTCCCGGGTCTAGCACCAGCAAGCGTGTAATCTCCACTTGTTATAGATGCACCTTTTCAATACCGGAGTATCCCACATGGCCCAGGGGACCGCAGGGCATCCAGACCAAAAGGTATGATTTGAATAATAATTTAATGTTTGCTTTCTTGTTGAGGTAATTGTGTGAAATGGTCCAATGTAACAACACCACTGGAGATTTGTTTATTGCAATATATGGCAACATGGTCATAATTTAAGAAGGCCCTAGACAAACTTTTACATCTCTTTTAATACTTTTTCAGTCTATTTGGTGTTTTCAAAACCTAATTAAACCCCCTACCAAACCCTATACTCAATAATATAATCTTTATGGCAAATGTTACAGAGAAATAAGTCTGCAGCGTATTATTATGAATCGCCATGGCTTTCAATCACTGGGCACACTTTTCATCATAACTGTATTATGTGCACTGTAGAGGTAAATGTAAGCATATGCAATAACATATTTTATATTTAATCTTTGTAATTCACTGTGATATTATGGATTTTTTGGGGATCACTGGCAAAATCTCACTGCTAGAGTTCTAGAGACTCTAGAGAAGTGGTTCATCTTTTTAGCCTGGAGGGCGTGGCATCCTTGAGTCCCAAAAATATTTACAAAAGTTGATTCGTCAGACCACAGAACAGTTGTTGTCTTTGTACTATTGTCTATAGGTTTTTAATGATTTGCACATCATAGCATTCTGTTTTTATTTTAATTGTACACAGCTTTTTAAAAACAGGGTTGTACTTTTGAGAGCCACTGTGCCTGAAGTCTATAGATTTTTTCAACAGTTTTGCATCTGTTACGACATTGTTCTAAAGGTTTGGGCAAGATGTAAGTAGATAAATTGATGATATCTATAATAATTTGCAACCTACTTTGGTAGAACTAATATAAAAAAATATATGTACTTAAATTATTAAACTGGACAGATTGGCCATAAATGTACAGTTCTGTTCAAGTCTCAGCAATTTATTTGGGTAGCAATTGTTTTAATAAAATAAAGTATATATAATATCAATAAATACATGAATATAACACACGCATATATATATGTTCCCCTACTACACTTGTATAAGGATTTACAAATATTAATATGAAAATTGAAAAAAAGGTTTGAATCTCGCGACAGTAGCTTGCTACTAGATAGTGACGTAAGTGAGGTCAAAGTGGATCGTACGCGTGTGTCTGTTGCTCTTTGCAGTGTTAGCTTGCTTGCTAGTTACTTGTAAGGGTTTCTTTTTGGATGTTGTGTCAAATTGTTCTCACAGAATGTCGTAACTGGATAAGCTACTGACTTTGTCCTATAAACAAGACTTATATTTAAAGATTTCTCCTGGATCACTCGTGAGTTTCCTGTCCTGCAAATGATTTTCCCCTCAATAGTTGCTAGTCATGTATGGTTGGTAGTTAACTTACTAGCTACCATATTTGAGAAATGTCTGTGGTGTGAGGAAGCTTGGTTATCTTATTATTAGCTTAATCAACAACGACAGCCAGTTTGGTCTTATTCTGATGTTCAGAACTTTAGCTTTATCATAAAGCTTGTTAAACTTAGTATCAAGTCAAGACTTAAGAAATGCTGACAATTCGGGCATTGATAGCGAGTCAACGGGTGTTGCGTTTCAAAAGCAACGGTAAGCCTAATTTAGCTGATAATAATTTACCTCAAATAGTCGTGTTATCAGAGCGAGGTTAAGTATTTGGTTATTGTCACAATCGGAGCTGATGTTGTCAGTTATGTTTTTCCAGTTTCACTAATAATGAGGTTTACGAAGTATTACTGATGGCCATTGGTTGGAATTTCCTACAAATACTCCAATAAAGTCTGTAAATCAGAAATTATTAGTTAGTGATGGATTACCCTTTTGTTTACCCCCATCAAGCCTTTTTGGATTCTGAGTGTAGGGTTAATAGGCTAGGTTACTTATTCAGATTTCAGCACGTAGGGTCTACGCTGACGTTTTCCCTCTCAGCTACAACTTGGAAATATACATGTATTTTTACGTGAAAGCAACAGGGTGTGACTGGGTATACGGCACACCGACCCCTGAATGGAACTGCAATTTTGTCGATGTTAACTCTGTTTGAACAATATCGAACTGTAACTTGAACTGTTTTCATCAGGTTGGCTTTACAAGTGTACAGGGATACGATTGACGATGAGCGAAGAGTCAGAGAAAACGCTGACCACGCCACTGAAACGAGCGGAGGAGGGAAATGGAGATTCTGGTGAGAATGGGCATGTCAGTAAGAAACTCAAGTCTGATGTAGAAGATACTGGTGATGAAAGGAAACACCCCAAAAGAAAAGTAGTCCTGCTTTTGGCATATTCAGGCAAAGGATACTATGGGATGCAGGTTGGTATTGACCTTTCAGAATCTATCATGTAGAAAAAAGTATTATGAGAAGGGAGATGGTTTAAACAAAATATCTGCATGTCACTTTTAATATTTGCCATAGGCACACATTTTAGTGGGTTTATGCCAGTTTAATATACATTCCACGTTTAAATGTTTTGTTTTAAATGGAAGCTTGTGTCAAATATTAATTGTGATCATCTAATTAAGCCTATTGAATCTGTATGTATAACACATGTGTTTGGGATACACTTGAAAGTACACAATTTTTGTCATTGTTACTGTGGAATAGCTACTAATTTAGCAGATAATTGTATATATTTGTAATCTGCTATTTGGGCTTTGTTCTTCAGAGAAATGCTGGTTCCTCCCAGTTCAAAACTATTGAAGATGAGCTGGTTACAGCACTGATTAAGTCAGGGTGTATCCCAGACAACCATGGAGATGACATGAAGAAAATGTCATTCCAAAGATGTGCGAGAACTGACAAGGTATGGGAGAAGAGTATAGAAAAGGGTTAATTGTCATCTGCACGGATAGCCTTAAAATCCATAAATGTAATGCACACCAAAATAAATGCCATGTGTGTGTCTTGACACAAATGAAATGTAATTACTTTACCTTTTGATCAGCTCCATTTGTTTTGACAGGGTGTTTCCGCTGCAGGGCAGGTGGTCTCTCTGAAACTGTGGATGATTGAAGACTTGATGGAAAAAATCAACTCCAATCTTCCACCTCAGATTCGAGTGCTGGGTAAGGCTGCACCTTTCATCACCGCTTTTTTTTTAACAATACTCTGTAAGCATTTTGGAACTGTGTTTTTAATGTGAAAGGTATTAATTCTTGCTTGATATAGTATTTCTGCTGCTCAACAGTTCGGTTCTCCTTTGTTGTATGTTTTGTTTCATAATGTGCCAAATGTTTTAAATGGGTGACAGGTCTGGACTGCCGGCAGGCCATTTTACTTTTAACTAACCATAACATTTAACATTGACCTGTGCAGAATGTGTTTTGGCATTGTTTTGCTGACATACGCCTTGTCCCTTGTGCAGTGATTTCTCCAGATTCTCTAAATGTTTAAATAATACTATGTATCATAGGAGGATGAGATTCCCAAACTTGAATCCGTTCAACACTTTTTGGGTTGCTACATGTTGCTATAGTTTATGTAATAGTTTTGATGTCTTCACAACTATTCTACAATGGAAAGACACTGTAAAACTAAAGATATACCCTTGTATGAGTATGTCTGTCCAATCTATTCACGCAAGATACGTTTTATGTATTATTATTAATGTGGCTCATACATGGTTTGAAATGTTGCCCCTGTAGGTCTGAAACGAGTCACAGGAGGCTTTAATTCCAAAAACAGCTGTGACGCACGCACATACTCCTACATGCTCCCCACTGTGGCCTTCGCACTGAAGAACTATGACCCCAAGAATGCCACCGCATTCCGCCTCGACCCAGAGACACTGCAGAGAGTAAATCGTTTGTTTGCCTGTTACAAGGGCACCCATAACTTTCACAACTTCACCTCCCAGAAGGCAGCACGGGACCCCAGCGCCCGCCGCTACATCACAGAAATGTCCTGTGGTGAACCCTTTGTGCGCGGAGGCACAGAGTTCGCTGAGATTACTGTGCGCGGCCAGAGCTTCATGATGCACCAGATTCGCAAAATGATTGGCCTGGTAATAGCTGTGGTAAAGGGCTATTCGGGGGAAGAGGTTTTAAAGCGAAGCTGGGGTGAGGAGAAGGTGGATGTCCCCAAGGCACCTGGGCTGGGCCTTGTGCTTGAGAAGGTCCATTTTGACAGGTACAACAAGCGCTTTGGTGGGGATGGCCTTCATGAGTGTCTGGAGTGGACTGAAGAAGAGCAGGCCATCCTGGCTTTCAAGGAGGCGCATATCTACCCAAGCATTGTGGAAACCGAGTGCCTGGAAGGTTCCATGGTTAACTGGATGGCAACATTGCCTATCCATGACTTTGAGGCAACTGCAACAGGGGCTCAAGTTAAGGATAGGGGCCAAGTGAGTAAATGCAGCAGAATAATAGATTTGCCAGTTCAATTATCAGTGGTTGTTAAAATTAACTTGAGAAATATTACTAACTTAATCATCATCATCTGAAGCTGTTAACTGGAAGTAATATCTGCAATATTTTTGGAAGACTAATTTACTTTCTCTTTTTTGTAACTCATAAAACCTTTGTTCATTTTCAGGATGATGACGAAGAAGGTAATGGATCAGATTCTGCACTTTGAGTTTAAATAAGTAATTGTGTGCTATAGGCTCTCTCTCAAGAATGAGTTTTGTTTTGATATGAAAATGCATTGTCAATTATGCCACTGATTTACTGGACAATGGAGAGGTTTTGAATAAACATTTTATTTGTAACAATGCCGTGTGAATTATCCCCATAATCCCCAGAAACCTTGTGGCACAATTTGTTAAACATCTTTTTCCTCTTCCATAGGGGATTTTTAGATCAGTATTTGCAAAATATAACCATTTATATTATTTGTAGATATATGTATGCCCCTTTTTAAAATAGTGGTAGGATATTTACACGACATTGTGTATTGTCACTGCCAGTGCGGTCGTTAAGGCTGGGCTTCCGGGCGGCAATTTGGAATGATGCTTGTTTTGATTTGACATTATGGCAGATGGAATGGGGCTAAGAAACAAAATCTTACGAGAGCAGACATTTCAGAGCGTGAAAAGATAGTGTCGCTGGATTAGCTTATCAGCTAATCGAGCGACAATATTTAAAGACCACCAACTTGCATATATTTATATATCCCTTCTTATCATGAAATACTACATTAGATGTGGATAAAAGTCATTAAATAATTTAAATATGTAATAAAATGTTTAAATATGCCATTATATAATGATATACACCAAAATATTATGAAATTGTTCACAATATTATGAAAGGGCCATAATATTATGAAATAAATCTTATGGTGAAAAAAAGATAGAAAAATACATTATTATGAAATATCATAGCATTATTCTCCAAAGAGGCATTATAGAGAATAATAAAAATGTGCCACTTAAAAATAAAAATTTAATTATTTATATATTTAATTATTTCAATTGTTTTATTTATACCAATGTATTCCTCCCCACACATGTTAGGCTACGTTGCTCAATTACGGCACCAAGATCCATCTGCCTTGGGAAACCTGGCAGTTCCGAATTTCTGTTCCGCAAATAAAAAAAGGAGGAATTGGAGGCCGTGCCTGGACTCACACTCCAGTGCAGTAGGTGGCATTATGCACCTTCAGTTGGATGCGATCCGCCAACTAGTGTGAAGTTCGAGTCTTTTTACTGACGATGATCTATGAGTCGTTCACTACTGTTCGAACCATTCGAGTTATTTCGTTCATTTGAGCCAATGCCCTTAGTCCATATTGCAATCATAGGACTAATAGCGGTCGGAAAAGTAGGCTACGGAGCTGGAAGATAGAGTATTCAGTAGAACTCTACTGGCAGCCGTTCAAATGAACGAGACAATCATTCAATTTAACGATACAAATGAACGAGTCTGTTGTTCACGAATCTTTTCTACTTAAGCAAAGGCTCGGTGTATGATTTCATCTGGGTTTACAATTAATCTTTACAATTAAACATCTACTATATTAGCCTATTTACACCCCTAAAAACCATCAAGTAAACACTTAAATCACACATCGGTTTTCGATGAACGAAATATAATGAAAATCAAAATCACGTATGGATGTGCCATCCTGGAGGAGCTGGATAACCTATGCAACTTGAATGGACTGCAGGTAACGCCATAGTATAAGCGAATGTAAAACTAACAGCGGATTTGTCATAACATCAGCAATCGGATAACTACATACTTTATTATAGTTTGAGTTCAATGGTTAGTTATAAACATTTATTTGTGATGTTCCTGCCTTTATTTATTTTTCACGGCGAATGTACAAAGACTTCAGTTGGAGGACCGAGTGTGAAGCAAGAAGCCAAACGTTTGAATGAACGATAACGTCATCTGAAAAAAGGACTCGTGCGTCCCGAGTGACTAAAAAGATTCATTTAAAAAGAATGAATCGTTCGCGAATTGCAAACCAAAATCAGAAGAAGACGAACATGCGTCTGTACGTGGTATTTCTTTTTTTAATTAAAAAGAATGGCGACTTCCAAGAGGTCCAACGTGAGTTCAGTAAACTCTAAAGAAGATGGGTTAAAAGCCAATAAAACGGACATCAACAGTAAAGTTGAGTTGGTAATTCAGAGCAGAAAACACGCCAACGATGTGTTCGACCTTCTTGAGTTTCTTCAGGTAGATTATATCAATCATTACTTGATTTAAATGTGCTTGTTAGCTTAATGTTTAGAAAGCTAACGTCATGGAACAAAACTACCACCACACTCATGTTGCAAATCTGTATTCATTCATATTATTGTAAATGTTCTTATTTTTCCCTCAGTCAGAGAACGAGAAGATCGTTGTTTGTGCGATAAATGCGTGTTGTAAACTGTTCTGCACGTTATTGGAGAAGGGCGACCTATTTGTTGGTCAACTGCCGAAAGAGGAGGACATGCTGATGGGTAAGTATCAGTAAATCTTTGTTTAACAAACCTGATGGTTGGATCTCCAGATCTGACAAAAACTATACCAGTTTTGTAGTATAGAGCAGCAGTATATGTATTACATCTTAAACAAAATTAAATGTAGTTACAGTTCATGGGTTATTTTGTGCAAATGTGTAGATAGTGTGAAAGGTTGCAGAAATATTAGCTGGTCACATGGGGGAAAAACTGCTGTGTCTGAGAGAAAAGCTTGCTTACAATACAGTGAAATCCGGATGCTTGCAGAGAGGACAATTCCGCACAGATAGTTAACCTTTTGATGTGACCTTTTGGAACAGCTTGTCTGTTGTGTCTGAATACAGTACACAACTAGGCAAAAATAGAGCAAATCAGAAAGAACGACTTTTTCACACCTCTTTGATAACATTACATATTTCTAAAGAACTTCCTACACAACAATGCTGTACTTGGGCAATGTGTGAATAGCCAAGTAACCAATACTAATATTGTGTTATTTGTTATTGTGTCTTCTGTCTTTTTTGAATGGTGACTGACTTTGTTGCAGGTGATCGCAGTGCAGATGAGAAGTACAGGATGTTCATGCGCCACCGTTACAACAGCTGTTTGGACCTGCTTCTAGAGCACATCAATCATGAGTCATATCAGATTAAAGTGAGTGGCCTTTTTGACAACGTCATGAAATCATCATCATGGCCACGATTAAGAAACTGCTCTGGCCCCTAATTGGATTTTACATTCAGCTTTATACAGGGTTTGCTTAGAAATAAATATACTGCAAACCAATATTGGGTAACTCTGGGACCCAGTATAAAATGTTCTAATTATTTTACATCTGTTTTTTTTTCTGGGGTCTTGTCATATGTCAAAGAAAATCCCTTGGTCCGAATAATCTGTGATGTCTAATATGTGAAAATTGTTTCCATTGCTAACTTAGTCAGATGTTGAATGTGTTTGGTCTGATTAAGCTATTTATTTTGATGCCGTTTATTCTAATACAGGAGAGTGCCCTGTGTTCTCTGATGAAATTTGCCTCCATTGAAGGGAGGTTTCCGCTCCAAGACTTAGACTGGAGTGAACACTACAGCTTCCCTAGAGAAATCATCCAGGTAGGAATGTCACTAGCTAGGATTATACACTGTTGGAAACAGGTTTTTATGTAGATAGGTTAATAGACTATTCTAAAATCTGTGCTGTAAATGTTTTATGATGTAGTATACAAAAGGAAAGTCTTGCTGAATTTTCTGAGTACTGGATATAAATCTGCAAAAAATGTGTCAAACTATTAAAAAGTGAGCTTTGTTAAACATCAGCAAAACACTGATCAGCATGTTACCAGAATAAGCACCTGTAAAGGTTCAAGAAAGGAGGGTCAAGATCATCCCTTTTCCCTTTCATCAGGGTCTAGTTCATCTTAAGATATCTGATCTGCAGCCACCAGGTCAAGTGCAGTGTTGCATGTGCCATGCTGTACCAACCGAGTCTCGGTGGTAATACTGAGTGTGTCTGCGCTGGTCTTTTTCTCTCTTTGCAGGCAGTGGTTGACAAACTGCTCTCCCAGGAGGAGGATATGGCCCTACTTATCTCCAGATTTCAGGAGTACCTGGAAATGGAAGATGTGCGTTACTACGTCATGAGTGCCATCCGTGAAAACGTTGCTAGGGTGATGGACAAAAACAAAGGGGTAAGTTCCACTAGTAGAAGAAAAGAAAAAAAGATTGTTAATAGTTTGTGATTTTTCAGTGGTGATTTCTTTTTTTTTTATGTTTGGACTGTTGTCTGTCTGGTGTTGGATTTGACTGCTCTGGTTTTTTCAGGCAGGGATTCCGGTCTACCAGAACAACGTGTTCACTCTGATGTCTAACATCAGCCTGCCAAGCCAGGAGTCTGAACTTACCAACTACCTGGTCAAACAGGAAGGTCAGTCACTCACAGGCTGCTATTAAGTTTGTTCTGATCAATATTAAAATAAGTAAGTAAGTAAGTAAGTCCTCAACATTACGAACATTGCTTACGGAGTAGGCAGACCATCAGTTTAAAAGTACTAAGGCAACAGCAACAATTTAAACATTTTTCTAAATAAACCAAAGCGCAGGTGGTGATTGGATTCTATCGCTTTGGGAAAAAGGCTTCCATTGCGGGGCGGTATGCGTCTGTTACTTTCCATAGCACAACCTTAACCTAATTCAATTCGTGTTTCCTCACACAGCTAAACATGAAGACTGGAAAGCCGCTAAACTAAAAGTAAGAACAACTTCTTATCATCTGGAGACCAAGGCCTTTAGTGTCTTTTCTGTATTGTCATGTGTGATTGTAATGATCATCTGTCCTTTACCATCAGGAACATAAACGTGCCTTTGAGCGGCTGTGGCTGGGCTTTCTGAAGTATAAGGTATATAGTCAACGTGAACATGTGCATATAAAACATTTGGATGTGTGGTTCCAGACTTCTCCCTGCAACTTTTAGAATATTTTATTTTCTTCTCATGTCTTTTGTTCGTATTTCGCTGCTGTAGTTGCCCAGCAGCATGTACAAGCAGGTGCTGGTAATCCTCCATGACTCAATCCTTCCCCACATCAGCAATCCCACACTGATGATTGACTTCCTGACTGCAGCGTATGATGTTGGTGAGTCGGGTTACCCTAGTCTGTGTGCTGTTCTATAGAACACAACTTACTATTTGATGCTCTGCTGTGATCACCAGGCAAAAGTTTTTGAATTAAATATCAATGCATTTAATGATATTTCAGTCTAATACCTTTTTTACAAATGTCAGTTAAACAAAACCCCAAATATAAATAAAAGTTGTTGAAGCACAGTGGTTTGTAAAAGCTACATAGATGGGCTAGAATCTAGGAAGAAACCTAGAGAGGAACTAAGCTCCTTTTCTGTCTGTGCTTGGTGGGGATAAGACTACATGCCCTTTAAGGATTGTTTGTCAAGACGATTCACTGTTTTTTAGCTTTCAATTTCCAAATGTTAAAAACATTAATGTATAAATACTTTTCTTTTCTAATATTATACTCCTGAATACTTGCTATTTGAGATTTGAATAACTATTCCATCTCAGTTTTGAATATAATACGGTTAATGAGTATGTTACATCTTCAGTAATACAGATAAAAGTAATTACTGTTCAGCCACCTTGGCTTTTGTGTTTTCTATGGTGTATTAGTATGACTTTCATTGATTTTATGTTGTTATCTTTACAGGTGGGGCAATCAGTCTGCTGGCCCTCAATGGCCTGTTTGTGCTCATCCATCAACACAATCTGTGAGTATTTCAAAGTGTCAAGTTTTAACAGTTGGTATGTACAGTGCTAAGTGTGTGTACAGTGCTAAGTGTGTTTCTTCTGTGTGCACAGGGACTATCCAGATTTCTACAAGAAGTTGTACAACCTGCTGGAGCCCACTGTTTTCCATGTGAAGTACAGAGCACGTTTCTTCCACTTGGCTAATGTTTTTCTCTCCTCCACGTAAGACCACTACTCGCTTTACCTCACTGATAATCAATAACTTATTTAGGTTAAGATAAGTAATAATCCTCCACATCTGCTGTAAATTGGTCGACTTGAAACTCATTCTGTTTCCCTCTATCCAGTCACCTGCCTGTCTACTTGGTGGCTGCTTTTGCCAAGCGTCTGTCCCGATTGGCTCTCACAGCACCCCCTGCTGCTCTGTTGATGGTACTACCCTTCATCTGCAACCTGATTCGCCGTCATCCTGCCAGTCGTGTCCTTATTCATAGGCCCAGTGCTGCAGATAGTAGGTGCCCCCGGTTTGAACCATGCACTCACCATGGCGATGGAAATAAGTCAAATTCTAATAATAATGTTGCGAGTCTCAAATGTTTTACTCGATTGTCGACATTGATTGTCATTTCTTGTGCGTTGGACAGAAGCCTGTGATGACCCATACCTGATGGAGGAGGAGGACCCTGTCCAGTGCCGTGCCCTAGAGAGCAGTTTATGGGAGCTTCAGGTGCTGCTATTACAGATTTGTTCAGGGGGTTTTGGCCATTGGTTATGAAAGTGGAGACCTAAAAGGGTCAATGACTGTGTATTACAGTGCATCCGGAAAGTATTCACAGCCCTTCACTTTTTCCACATTGTTATGTTACAGCATTATTCCAAAAGGATTAATAATTTCCCCCCCTGAAAAGTCTACATACTACCCCAAGTTTGTTTATTATTATATATTATTATTTTTTAAAATTAAGAACAAAAAATGTAATAATGTACAGATGTATTCACAACCTTTGCTCAATACTTTTTTGAAGCACCTTTGGCAATAATGACAGCCTCAAGTGTTTTTGAGTATGACAATACAAGCTTGGCACACATTTTTGGGCAGTTTCTCCAATTCTTCTTTGCAGGACTTCTCAAGCTTCATCAGGTTGGATGGGAGCGTTGGTGCACAGCCATTTTCAGATCTCTCCAGAGATGTTTCATATGGTTTCAAGTCTAAGCTCTGGCTAGGCCACACTAGGACATTCACAGAGTTGTTCTGAAGCTACTCCTTTGTTATCTTGGCTCTGTACATTGCTGCATTTATCTTTCCCTCAATCTTGACTATTCTACCAGTTCCTGCCGCTGTAAAAAAATAAAATAAACATTATGCTGCCACCACTGTGCTTCACTGTAGGGATGGTATTGGCCAGGTGATGAGCAGTGTCTGGTATCTTCCCAGCATGACACTTGGCATTCAGGCCAAAGAGTTCAATCTTTGCTTCATCAGACCAGAGCATTTTTTTCCTCATGGTCAGAGTCCTTCAGTTGCCTTTTGGCTTCAGTCAGGCCACTACCATTGATTGGTGGAGTGCTGCAGAGATGGTTGTCCTTCTGGAAGGTTCTCCTATATTTACAGAGCAACGCTGGAGCTCTGTCAGAGTGACCATCTGGTTTTTGGTCACCTCCCTGCCTAAGGCACTTCTCCCCCGATCGCTCAGTTTGGCCAAGCAGTCAACTATAGGAAGTGTCCTGGTGGTTTCATACTTCTTACATTTACGGATGGTGGAGGCCACTGTGCTCATTGGGACCTTCAATGCTGCAGAAATGTTTCTGTACCCTTCCCCAGAACGGTGCCTCGATACAATACTGTCTTGGTTTGTTTTCTGACATGCACTGTCAGCTGTGAGACCTTATATAGACAGGTGTGTGCCTTTCCAAATCATGTCCAATCAACTGAATTTACCACAGGTGGACTCCAATCAAGTTTTAGAAACATCTCAAGGATGATCAGTCGAAACAATGCACCTGAGCTCAATTTTGAGTGTTATGGCAAAGGTTATGAATACTTATGTACATGTGATTTATTTTTAATAGATTTGCTAAAAAATCATGTTATCTTTATGAGGTATTATGCGGAAAATAATTAATCTAATCAATTTTGGAATACAGCTGTAACATAACAAAATGTGGAAACTTGTGCCACATCCTGATAAAATGGAAAATCTTTAAAAAGGACTGCATCTTTATACTTTGGTCTTTTCTACCTGGGTGTAGACATTGCAGAACCATTACCACCCTGATGTGGCAAAAGCTGCTTTGGCGATCAACAAGCCACTGTCACAGAAGGAGGATGATTTTAAAGAGCTGCTGGAACTTTCCAGCTATGAGGTGAGGTACTTCACCAAACTACTCATCTGTTCTTTAATCTTCCTTGTTTGAAATCCCAAAATGTTTTTTTTCTTTGTTGCTTAGGATTCAAGAAGTTTGGAACTTGTTTATTTTTTTGTGTTTTTATGTTTGTGTATCTGGTTTTTCACCATGTAATTGATATTGTTTATGCTCACAGATGATTGATCGGGCTCTGAAGCAGAAGCAGACTCGGGCGGTACCACTAGAGTTTGACCCTGCCACCCAGCTGTTGCAGGGTTCTGGTGGCGTGGGAGTGCTGGGCCTGCACTTTAGTCTGGAGTAGAAACCACCAGGACCATGATTTCCTGAAGTTCACAGTCCCTCCCTATTCTGCCTTTTCATTTTACAACAGTTTTTTTTTTTATTTAAATAAACCATCAGAAAACTAGTAAGAGTTGTGTTTATATTTCCAGTTTACTAGCTAGGTATGAACTTGACAGATTTTCAGATAAAGACTATATGCTTTTCAAAGTAGTGTACATGTCGTCATTTCAGACCTAGGTCTCTTACAAACTCAACAGGAACGCCTTTCAAAGTGATTTTTTGACAAATGAAAACTGAGTACTTTTGTCACATGACATCATAAAATAACATTCTTGTTAACCACCAACTGAATTTTGCTTTGCCATTGAGGTGCCCCTTAATGTTCATTTTATTTATTGTCTATCGTAAAAAGTGTACCCCCGGTGTTTTAGTACTCATGATGGAAACCACCGTCTTAAATTAGTTACATTTTATATTTTCTAACTTTGGAGTTGAAATAGTAAGCAGACTCTCAGTGACATTCCCCAAGGAAATGGCATGCCATTTGTGATGAAGGGTATACAAATATGCATCATTTGTTATTTCAATAAATGTGTAATGCCTTAAGTTAGAGGTCCTAAGCAGAGCACCTGTTCGAATGGGTTTGGTGGTGACTGAAGTTTGATTGGTATTTCTGTTACCATGCTCAAATAAAAACACTGGACATGGATTTTTTTCACTTATCTCCCTAGTTTACTTCTGAACTGAGAAATGTGAATTCCAAGACATCCTGGAGTGGCATCTCAGAAACTTGAGAGAAACCAATGGGGCAATTCAAGGGCCCTGAAAGAGGCCCTTGAACTACAACATCAACAATGCAAATTTGCAAAGATCATTACCTATTTGTAAACAATGTTCAGCCTGCCACATGAGATCTCATCTCCAGCTTTATATCCTTTTTCTTCCACACTCCACCAACACCACACCAGTCTGTCCTGCTTTTTTTAAGTCATGAGAGGTTTTGGGAATATCTATTAGGATAATATTCTGCTGCATCTTGGATCCTATTCCAACATCCCTGCAGGAAATATGATCAACACTTTAATTAAGCTCTCTGATAACCGATATTGTTAACTACTTTTAATCTGACACTATGATGTCCCACATTCATATAATGCTTCTATAATCAGCTCCCTTCTGAAGCAGTCTGTAACTTGTCATTCCAAGAACAGCAATAGCTTCAGTTTAAATTTGGGATAAATGCTATTTCCTGGTATTTAAAAATATTTTTCTTACAGTACAATAAACCACTCAAATATTACATACTCCATCATTAACCACATTAATTCAATTGTATCCGTGTTAACTCCTCTAGAACGAAAACACTTTGAAATCACCCCTTCATGTGAACTCTGTAAATGCCAGGAATCCACCAATTATTAATGGGACAAAGTCGCCTCCATGCTCGCCTGCGAATGTCCCCCATTGGGATCCGTAGGATAGCACCACGATCATTGGCTGATTCCATGACGCTGTCAGTGGGTACGCCATTGCGTTTTCTTGCGTCGCTTCCTGAAACCCATCAGTTACACCAAAATATACGATGGTAAGTCTTAAAAGATATTCGAATTTGGGCTATTGCCTTTGTTTCTGGAACATTACTTATGTTTTAATGTAAATGTTGGTTGCCATGTTATAGTAAAAATCTACTTCTAGATCCTAGTATCTGAGTGTGTAAAGCCTGTTGGTCTGTTGGCTAGCTAACCAATGATAGAGGAACGATCACATGATAGCTGAAAAAGTGGTCTGAATGCAACACTTCTGAAATTAAATGTTCAACTACAATCCATTGGATTCTACTTTTCGCTACGTTTGTTTTATTTTGTTTAAATATGTATTATATCTATATGATGAGATCGACTTTGAGTAGTTAGGTACAGGTAACTAATTTCCTATCGTGTTAGCAAGGTAAATTGCAGGTGATTAGATTTTCTCTCGTTGTTGTTGTTTACGTAATTTATCATTCCATACGCAGTGGCTCATTCCTTACACAAATTGTTATCTAACTAGGTACTTTAACGCATGTAGAAGCATTCTGTAATTTTAGTTTTTGTGTTAAAGTTAAATTGAACTTTAGTTCTTTGCTTATTTGTCATTGCATTTCTAATGTTAACCTAACTTTTGTGGTTTTAACAATGGTAACTTCACCAGCTGTGATCTAATCTACGACCAACTAACAAATCCGGCTAATTCCTATTGTCAATTAGCTAACACTAATTTGTTTGGAATGTTTCATTACTTTATTCATCCACTTTTAATTTTTCCCATTTATTAATTCACTGTTGTCCCACCTGGTTTTCTTATTTCATGTATCTATCTTTGACCATGCTTCATGCACATCCTGCTTCCTACCCCTGTCTGCCACCACTCCCTTTCCCCCCCTCCCTGTCTGCCACCACTCCTTTTCTCCCCACCCCCTGTCTCCAATCAACCTCTGCGTTGTTATCAGGCTGGTCACCGGGTAAGTGCCCTGCTCTTGCAGTTGGACCCTGTCGCCTGCATATTCTACCTCTGCTGTATGCTTGTTTTGCAGACTAATCTGGACGGATTGCTGTCATGGTCAATCTCCATACTTTACTATGTTCTGTGGTTTTGGCATGTAATGATGTACTGGTAACAGTACATTTTATTGTACTTCATTCATTGACACATACACACGTACAATTTGCCATGCAATCAGCTGATAATACTGAGCAATTCAGAACAATTTGTTTGGAGTGAGTGATCGTGTGAGTTTGCGGACCATTGCGCTGGTTACGGTGACTTAGGACCTTTCTATTGTTTGGAGTGGTGTAGAAAATTCTAATAAACTTCTCTTGTTTGTCTGAAGTGAGGCTTATTTGATTTGTTGTGGGTCAGACAAACACTTTCATGTGGGGGATAGACTAATATCCAGTATGAGACCAAAAGCTTTAGTCCTTGACTGAATTGGCTAAACACAATAATATTTTTTACTTCTAATTATGGAGCATTCTCAAATCAGCATGCAGTGATATATAAACACATTATTAACCTCGCAACTCAAGGACCAAAGTTGAGGCATTTCTAAGACTATTTGAAATTGAAAATGCTTAAAGTCTAATGTGACTGTTTTTGAAAGGTTTTGGACTGCAAATGTAATGCCACCCTCCTAATGGATGGCCTATATCTCCTTTGTATGACTGAGCCCTTGTGTAACTATTGCTAACATCTCTCCATCCACTGTTTGATGCCAGTTGGTACTGGTGTTAGGTGACCTGCACATCCCCCACCGATGCAACACCCTCCCTGCCAAGTTTAAGAAGTTACTGGTGCCAGGCAAGATCCAGCACATCCTGTGTACAGGAAACCTCTGCACCAAGGAGAGCTATGACTACCTGAAGACCCTGGCTGGGGATGTACACATTGTCAGGGGAGACTTTGATGAGGTTTCTATGTCCGCTTCCTTGCTGCTGTGCTACCTGGTTAATTCTCTAAACCTCTATATATTAATATAGGTGGCTGGAACAGTGAATTCACTGGGGTGTGTTTTCTACCTGCTCTGGCTCACAGAACCTAAACTACCCGGAGCAGAAGGTGGTGACGGTGGGTCAGTTTAAAATCGGCCTCATCCATGGGCACCAGGTGATCCCTTGGGGGGATATGGCCAGCCTGGCCCTGCTTCAGAGGCAGCTTGACGTTGACATCCTCATCTCTGGACACACGCACAAGTTTGAGGCCTTTGAAAATGAGAACAAGTTCTACATCAACCCTGGCTCGGCAACTGGAGCCTACAATGCACTGGAAAGGTATTGGCGGCATTTCTCCAGATTCATTCGTTCACATTATTTTCATTGTTTCTTTTAGCAAGTGTTATTTTAGTGTCTTGGTAACTGCAAGTGTTATATTGTTGTGTAAAAGTATATTTCTCTTATTTGGTTTCTTTTTAGCAACATCATCCCATCCTTTGTATTGATGGACATCCAAGCGTCCACGGTGGTGACGTACGTCTACCAGCTCATTGGAGATGATGTCAAAGTAGAGAGAATTGAGTACAAGAAATCTTAATGCCAGGGCTGAATGGATGAGGCAGAGAATGCTGTCATTAACTGGGTTTATTGTTTAATTCTTTCCTACCTGCAACTCCAACTATGTCACCAAAATACTAATGCTGTACCATAACTGTTTGTTAATTTAACTCTAAATAAATGTATATTGTCATAAGTCATCAGCAATTGCATGTGTTTAACCCACCATATGGTGTCTGCATAGAATGCAATTAGTCACATGAGTTTGCAGAATGTTGTTCAAATAAATACTTGGTGCCACTTTTTTATTTTACACATTTTCTTGTAAAATTGTCTCTTATTTTCTTGTAGTGGGCCTTCTCTTAATCATTTCTCCCACAATAAAAATGGAATTTGTTCACATATTTAGAGACTAATCACTTACAGAAAATGTAAACACTTAAAATATATAACATATAACACATATAGTCATGAAAAAATATTGGTGATGTCACATATCCTAGAAGTTTGAAGTGAATGCTGATATAAAATGCTCTGTTTTCAGAAGACTTGTATCACTCGCACTGCTTGAAAAACTCAATGTCATATTTCAATTCAGGTTTTTGACTTCATCTCATTACTTTTATTTGTGGATTGAAGATTGTTGTTCAAACTATGTTAACCATAATATTGTGTGATTGGGTTCTTGAGGCATTCTCCTGCTATTTAAAACAATGTAAATGTATTGTATTTGTCTCATTACTCAACATGCCTGTCAATTTAAACCTCTGGGTCCTCTTATTGTTCCAAAAGAAGTTCCCAACGTTGTAACCTTCAAAGAGCATACACAGTGCATACACTCACCCCCCAAAACGATCTAAGAACATAGAAAACCAGCCATTGGAATCTTTTGCTAACATTGGTCCATCATTCAGGCAAAGGATGCACCAGACTTGTCGGTAAGCCATTGTCAATAACCTGTTCAATAACCTCTTGCTCTGCCATAAACGCAAGCATAACAAGCAAATGTCACTTGCTGTTTTCATGGCAGGAGTCAAGTTCACATCCGAAAGTATAGAAGTTGTGTTTTTTTATTTTTGCGCATGCGTTCCAACTACAGCTTTTTGTCACATCACGATACCCGTAGTGTTTGCCGTTTGCATGCGTGTGATCTGATTTCAGCCGACATGGTGAAGTAAAAAATATTACATTTGGTAACTTAATGTTTTTCTGTATAGTTTCAGTTAGAAACAATGCCTCGTTACGCTCAACTGGTGATGGGCCCGGCGGGAAGTGGAAAGGTAAACTAAATAATTAACCTGTAAGCTTACGTTGGCTAACGTTGTTTAGCGTCGTTGGTTAATGCTGCCACACAGTTTATGTATTGTGTAGTTACAGTATATATTGATCTTAATTTCGTAAAAAAATCTCGATTTATAGAAGATACATTTTAGAAAGGAAACGGTATTATGTATTGATGCTTTTAACTGGCCGTCAACCGCTAGTATCCACGCCGACTGGGTTAATTAAAATGCGACTTCTGTTCCTGGCTTTAGTAGGCAGCTAGTTTTGAAGTTATCTAGGAAGGTGTTTACCGTTTTTTTCCATGTATATTTGAACATTTAAGTAGTTTTATGAGCAGTTCAAATCTATTGTTTCACAGTTAACGTAACTTAGTTATTCAACTACAACGTCAAATGTTTGAACTGGTACAGGCAGGCACTCACCAATGAAATGACATTCAGAAAACCGGTAACAGCACCAATGTGACTGTACTGTACCTAGCTGTTAGTATAACATTTCAGTCAACTGTGTTATAAATATGGCCATCTTTCTCGTCAGAGTACCTACTGCTCCACACTGATCCAGCACGCAGAAGCCATAAACCGCTCTGTACAGGTGGTCAACCTAGACCCAGCTGCTGAACACTTTAATTACCCTGTCATGGCAGGTGAGAACACCATCTCTTTGAAATTCAGACTTTTATAAGGATCCAGTTTTTCTAACAGTGAATGGTACGGACAAACTGAGGCTATTTTTCATACCTTAGATATCCGGGAGCTGATCATGGTGGATGATGTGATGGAGGACGCGTCACTGAGGTTTGGCCCGAATGGAGGGCTTGTCTTCTGCATGGAGTACTTTGCCAACAATTTTGACTGGCTAGAGGAAAGCCTGGGCCACGTGGAGGATGACTACATACTGTTTGACTGTCCTGGTAGATTTTGTTTACATTTTTTCATAGAAGGTGGAATAAGGAATTTTCTTTGATAATGGCAATCATGGAATATCAATGATGATTGTATAATGTGGTAGATATAGTTCAATGATGACTGTGACAGTAAACCACAAGGTTTGTGCTGATGTAGGGTCAGTGAGAATGTAATCGATGTCTGCAGGTCAAATCGAGCTCTACACACATCTCCCAGTGATGAGGCAACTGGTGGAACAGCTCCAGCAGTGGGAATTCCGTGTTTGTGGTGTCTTCTTGGTGGACTCACAGTTTATGGTGGAGACCTTCAAGGTAATATGGCCACTGATAAACACTTTGTTATTCCAAGCACTCTGCTTTACCACTTAATTGCACACCAAATATGTCCCCTTTCCAGTTCATCTCTGGTATAATGGCTGCATTGAGTGCCATGGTGGCTTTGGAGATCCCAACAGTCAACATCATGACCAAAATGGACCTGTTGAGTCCCAAAGCCAAGAAAGAAATTGAGAAGTAGGTGTCTGAACAATATAATGTGTTGTCTTTCATTTATATGTCTGTTACTGGTATTTATCCACTTTGGTTTTGTTTGTGTCTGGCTTTTTAAAATACTGTATTAGCTGGCACTGACAGATTCCACTCTCTCCATGCAGATACCTGGACCCAGACATGTACTCTATGATGGAGGACAATTCTGTCACCATTAGAAGCAAGAAGTTCAAGAAGCTGACCAAAGCGATCTGTGGTTTGGTGAGTTTGCTGTTAGAAACCGTGTATAGCGCGGACGTTGTTAAATAGGCTTGACCCCTCGTTGTTTTTTTCTAGATTGATGATTACAGCATGGTGAGGTTCCTGCCTTTTGACCGCTCAGACGAAGAAGGCATCAACATAGTGCTTCAGCACATTGACTTTTCCATACAATACGGAGAAGACTTGGAGTTCAAGGAACCAAAGGTAAATATATTTTAACAAACCTATCAATGATAAAATGAATGCTATTTGTACCACTAGATGTTATATACAATATTATGATTATTCCCATTAGATGCACTGTACATATTTTCCAACAGTTCCAGTCAAAATGTGGACTTTCAACTATTTACAACTTGTTGTTGATGGTTTTCATTCAAACAAGTGACTTTCCCAGTTTCACCTGGAGACATCCACTCCCAGGTTGTCCCTGTCCTTGTCCATCTCGTCATGCTTCTGACCTGGATTAGGTTTTTTTAGACTCTGGACACAGCCCAGATGGATTTATTAATTATTACAAGTTCATTATTAAAATGTTCACCCGGAACAGCCAAAACTGGCCACCTATCAAAGTCTGGTTCCACTCTAGATTTATTTTTAAGCCACTGTGCTTCAACACTGTTGTTGCTGGCCACACAGTTTATTTATTTACAGTAAACATTTCAAATAAAATCCTTAAAATCCTAATTAAGGCAAATGCATTTTTAGAAAGAAAACTGTCCTAAGCATAGCAGTTTTTAACTAAACACCAACCGCTAGTATTCACGGCAACTGGGTTGATGAAAATGTGGCTTCTGTTTTTCCTAAGCCACGATGCTTCAACACTGTTGTTCCTTGCTCCTTTGAATTTCAGGCTGTTTTTTTTGTGTAAAAGCACTTTGGGACAACTGCTGATGTAAAAAGGGCTTTATGAAATAATTTGAATGATTGAATAATTCCTATTCCATCGGAACTGTCTACCTATTACAATTCTGTCTGTGATTCTGAGATGTAACTAAAGAGTTTTCCATAGATAATGTGCTTAGACCCATTTATTATTAATTATTACATTTGTTGAAGATTATTCTTTTTTTGGGGTCTGAAATAAGCTTTTCAGTGCTGTCTGGATTGGGCACTTTGACACATGTCTTTAAGGAAAGACCTTAGTTAATTCTAAACCTCCAGTGGAGTTTCTTTAAGACTGGTAAGTCAGTCCTGGTATAGCTTTGCAATAGAGAAATCACTTAAATATGCTGAAATTGCAATGAAGTGTGCACCTGACCATTCCACTGCCTTTATGCCAGTCAAAAATAGAACCCAAACTCAGTAATCCTCAGGTTTTAATGGTCTCTGTCACTGTGTTGGATTTTCGTTATGCATTCGGTTGTTTTGGAGAGTGTAGATCTGCCTTTAATGAATAATTAGCAAAAGCAAATTATCCAGAGTGACTTGACAGTTAGTGTATGGATCTGACGATGGCTTGATGGGACAATCACACAATCCTGTAGCAGTAGTAAGTTCACAAACTTCCTTTCTCCCCCTCCCCCATAGGAGCCTGATGAGGAGCCTGGCAACACAAATTATGATGAATTCTTCCAGGACAAAGTTGAGGACTGACATTATTATTGTGGCCCTCATGAAAGCACTGGGAAGAAGCTTATTCTCAAATTTGTAAACATTTCATGGTGAGAGGGTGAACATTCACTGCAGACCCCAAAAATCATGTGTAATTATTTATTTTTAGACTGCTTATGTTATTTTCTTTTTGTTTACAATTTTATAATTACCTGTATAGTGCTTTGTCATTCAGATTCTGCATTCATGATTTCACTCATTCATCCCATCATTCGCTCAAATTACAAGTTGGTACATTGTCTGTATCCAAGCTTTGGTGTTTCTTTCCCTTATCTACTTTCTAAATACTAACATGACAATTCCCATTTTATCCTATTGCCAATGTTAGCATGTTTTATGTCCAAATCGTCCTCGAGTGTCCCGGATGCGGCCTTGATTCTCAATTTGTTGATAGAGGTGTATGTGGGAATATTAGTGTCCAGGTTTGTACTAAGTTAGAATGTTCCTCATCCATTGAAAAAATTTGATTACAACTTGAGTTTTCTCAAGGTTTTTTTGGGAACACACAACAGCACCAAAATATATATATATATATATATATAAAACACAGGAAATTAAAGCTACACAGATTTAAACAATATTAGACGGAAGTAATAATAGTAAAAAAAAGAAAAATCTTATTACAGCATCGAAAGGGGGGCCTTTGCAATTAATGAAAATAATCAATAATGCACACCATTTACATACAGACAGATTTGGAGCCCATGTGGGAAAATGTAATTTTTTCAAGATGTAAACCTCCCCCACCCCCCCCCAAAAACAAAACAAGACAATGCCATTGGGAAACCAAAAGGGGTTAAACAGACCTTCAGGCAAGAAGGATTCTACATCAAGCCAGCAGGGAAGCCAATGCGACAATATCCGCTTGGGGTGGGGGCAATGAGTACAGGTCTTCCAGGACCCCAATAACAGCTATCTGAGGACATGGCTTCCTGCACTTCAAACACAATTTAAAGAATGTTTGTGCACATTCATCGTTCACATTTGGGTAGATTCCAGATAGCCGACTTGGAAAAATGTGCCCTTTGCACAAACTTAATCATATAAGGCCAAGACAAACACAAGATGTAGTGGAGTGTACCCTGTCAATCACTTCATCCCACATCTCATATGGGAAGTCCATGCCCATCTTCCGCTCCCAGGCTGATTTAGCTTTGTTAGTGGAGTGCTTGTCCAATGACAGAATAACCGCCTAGAACTGAGAGGTTAATCTCTTCTGTTAAGGTAGTAAAGATAATATACTATGGTGAGGAAGACAAAAAACTGTTAGGCGACACAAAGCCAGACTTTGATTTTGGTAAGAACAGTGGAATATAATGAAATAGATTAAGGAATTTGGGCAAATTATTCATTTCAACAGCTATACGTGATAGCAGTAAACAAACTCACATTTTTCTTAAAGAACTCAACAGGAAACCCATCGTGCCCTGGAGCCTAATGGGTTTCCAAAAATAGTAAAATGATAATGAGTAGTGCACATGAAAGGATTAATCTCTTGCCTGGGATTTCTGAAACTTCCAAGGGTCTCCACACCCAATTTCAGCCCAAAGAAAATCCAAAAAGGACTCTGACATAGCAGTAGCCACACTTCTGTAGTTGGAGAGTTCCAGAGCCGGGTCAACAACACCAGATCCCCACCAAATATTAACAGATGGGTGTTTAGAGAAGGGATTTTCCCCCACAAAATGTAATATATTTTTAGGCACTCTTGCGTACCTTTTGTAATTTGTGTGAACTATCCTTTTTAGGTAAGAAAAACCCATGGATAAGGTTAAGATTACAAATTGAAGAAGAGCTTCAAGATGTTGAGGGTTTATGACTTGTGAATACTATCTGTAAGCCAATATGTGGACTGTTGATTATAGACTGAAAGTCCTGAAAAGTGTTCAGTTCTTTAACAGTTGTGTGAATATCTGGATTATATTTTCCAATAAAATGTTTTGTAAAACCATGTGTCAACCACCTGAAAATACAGTGTTGGTGGAATCTGGATATTAGTGCATTTTGCAGTAGCCCACATCTGCGCAATTTTATTATTCGATTGTGGTCGGAGCAATTGTATTGTTAGATTGTGGTTGTTGTATAATGACAGAGCTCGGACATCCAGCTGGGGGAAGTTCAAATTGTCTCGATTCTGCCGGGGGTTGACAGGTGGATCTCCGCTAGGGCCGACGACTTGGGCTCAATCGGGCATCTGTAACCTCTATCGTGGTTGTAGGCCGCGAAATGCGTGTAATTGTTCTGTGCCTCCCGGCTGATGGGAACTTAGTGTGTTGTCCACCTTCATTTTGTTTGAAACCCAAAGTAAAAGTAATAACATGAAGTTATGCGTTATAAATCACTTGAACATAATTTGTTGAATTAACTGCATATTTAACAATGTGAAACCAAATCATGAAAAATATAAAACATTTAATTAGGTAATTGAAAACATACAGTTTTTGTAAAAGAAATACATTTCTACAAATGGCCAAACTTCGCCTTTAATACACAGCATCGGTCTACTCCGGTCTACTCTACTTCCTGTAAAATATTTTGGGTGGGACCGGACACGTTGATGCGGAAGCAACATATTCCAGACTAGCGGTGACATTTTTATTTTGCTGTGCAGCAAGATTGATATTTATCTCTCAAAATGCCGGTAAGTGATACAAATGTAACGACCTTCTTTTGTAGGAACAATTTTGATTGAGTGTGTACTTTGGAATGTAATCATTTGTATGGCAATTGTTCAAAATATATTTCCATCGGTATCTACCGAGTACGGTAGTATTTACCAGCTAGCCATTCGAGTGTAGCGTTAATGCATGATCCTGCAATAACTTACCAACGAAAACATTACAATTTACATACCTATTATTTACGAACCTGGAAACAGAAGACTTGTTTATTATTGTTTTTTGTTCAGCTGTTAGTCAACAGCTGTACACTAATCGAGTTAGTGATTTAACTGTTAGCAAGTGGATTAGGGGCTGGCATGACAGAAAGATAATAACGTGAAAGGGTCATCATAACTAAATTCATTTTTTTCTACAGGCATACCACTCTGGGTTGATGGATGGTGACACCAAGATGGTGGGAAACATGGCAATGTTGCCACTAAAAACCCAGTTCAAGGGCCCTGCAGCGAAAGAGAGTATGTTAATTCAATTTTGGAGTTTTTATTATTTAGAAACATAGTTCAACATCAAGAAAGTGTTCCTTTAATGTTCAACCGATGTTTTTCATTTCCTCTATATGGTAGACTGCTGGTGCATATATCTTCCTTATTTGGTGAAATGAGAGTTAGGCCTTTCCTCAACTGTGGACTTATCACCAGTGGCGTAACAGAAATAGTTATGTGGCTGGATCTAATTTAAATGGTCTAGAATATTACCAAAAAGGCCCTTAAGTATGTCCAATATTAGGCTGATTACCAAATAGGCAGCGCAAATACAACCGCCGTCTGGGAGTAGACAAACATTGTCGTTTTTTACGTTTATGCAAGCTAAAGTACAAAAAGATATTATAAGAATTTACAAAAACAAGGGATGCTGGGGTTCAAACCAAAGTTGATACACTATTGACATTGAGCGGCCCCATTTTCTTTGAAATGTCAGCTAATAGAATGTGCCATCTCCTCTATACCATTTGAATGATAAAGTTCTAGGTCCTCCTCTGACCTGCTACTGTTTGGTATTCGGTGGAGAGCTTTAGTCCATTATTTTACGTTAAGGAAGTTGCCCAACCTTTCAAATGTTTGTATATTTAACACTCTTATTTGTATTTCAGCCAAAGAAACAGACATCATTGATGAGGCCATATACTATTTCAAAGCCAATGTCTTCTTTAAGAATTATGAAATCAAGGTAAGGCAAACATTGCATCTTGTCTTTGAGCAAAATGTTGGCTGTAATAAATGGAAATGGTCATATGCTATATAAGGAAGGAATGTTTCAGTATGAAATACTGAGTCTTCAGGAAATGAATGTTTTTACAGTACCTCCCCATAGGAGTTCTTATATGGTGGTTTGGCCCTGGTATCCCACGTGCACCAACCTGCCTTTTAAGTATTGCTCTTAGCAATGAAAACATTTCCCAGTTGTCTGAAACAATGACCTGCTCTCCTAAACCTATGAATACATAGTCTACAGTGCAGACTTAATGTTGGCGGCTGTTTAGTCATTTCTGTTGTTTTTGGACTACAGGTTTAGTACTGTAGTTGGACAAGGCTGTCTGATAGCGAAAGCTTAAAAATGCATTATTTTATGGGGGGGGGGGGGTGATTAAATTAACACTGATACAGTGCTTATTATATATTCATTTCCTTGGGGTTGATTTTTGGCCTTTCATGGGAAAATGTATGGGTGCCCCTGCTTTACACAGTTCACAAAATGTTGGTTCAAGTGAAAAAACAAGCCCTGCATAATATTGGGCCCTCAAACACAACTCTGGACCTTGAAGCTCTACTTCATTGTTATCAATTCAACTCTCTAATGAAGGATTTATTCATACCTAGGACACCAGGTGGGTGTGAACCACTTTCCCACTCAGTGCGATAAACCGTTATTCATGCGTGAAGAGCACACTTCTCCAGTAGCCCACCAGTTGCGGCGCTTAAATGCAGTTAGGTCTCGCAAATTAGCTTTAATCACCTGGTTAATGACAGGTGTGAAGCAAGGTGAGGCGGTCCTGGATTTGTGTGGTTACACAAATCTGTGCAAACTTTATTGGATGTGGTTTATGGATGAGAAATTAGAAACATTCAATCATCTGTGGAGAGCCCTAAACACTCCTGCAGTGGGCTTGAGATATCCGTGGCATTGTTTTATATTTAAACCGCACATGCAGCTTAGTACAGCTGCTTTTTTATTGGCCCCAGCCAAAGGTGCATCTAAGGCTGCTCCTCCTTTGCTACATCTGACAGATTATCACGTCAAGCGAAAAACTAATTTGTGCACAAATGTATATTTTTATTGCATACAGAAAATTTCAAGAACCTTTTATTTTGTCTTATGTTGCAATACAATTGTGCAGTTTGTTTTATTGTATATCCACTCATTAGACAACAAAAACAGTATTCTTATTAATAGTGACTTAAGTCTGTAATAAGGTTTGGTGTATTGTTGGGTTTATCCACCCCAGAATGAGGCAGACAGGACCCTGATCTACGTCACCCTGTACATTTCCGAATGCCTGAAGAAGCTACAAAAGGTTGGTTTTTGATTGTGAACATTATTTTATAATGCTAAATAGCAAATAAATCCAAATCAAAATAGTTCTGTAATGTTGGGTCCTCAGAATCATGCTAGATGTTTTGTATGGTGAAGTGCCCTCCTGATTTCATCCAATGTATTTGCAGTGTAGCTCCAGGGGTCAGGGAGAGAAGGAGATGTACACTCTTGGCATCACTAGCTTTCCTATTCCTGGAGAACCTGGATTTCCCCTCAATGCCATGTATGCAAAGCCTAGCAACAAGCAGGAGGAGGGTAAGGAGAATTTGCAGAGGGTGTGGGAATGTCAGTATTGCAGGGAACATGCCTAAATCTGTGATCTAATGTTTGTCTTTTTGTTTTCCCTGATCAGAGACCATGCGATCATACCTCCAGCAGATCCGGCAAGAAACAGGGCTGAGACTGTGTGACCGTGTATTTGACCCCCAAACTGACAAACCCAGCAAGGTGAGACTTCCTCAACAGTAACACATTCTAGTCGCATTAAAGTCACAAAAAAAAAATTATAACAATTTGTGAACGTACCCTGGCTGTGACCTCTTTTTCAGTGGTGGGTGTGCTTTGTCAAGAAACAGTTCATGAACAAAAGCCTGTCAGCTCCTGGACAATGAACAATGTGGGACTACCAGAGATTATTCTTAAGTAGTGCAAGGCAGATGTATTATTTTTTTGTGCCTCCACTTTCTTGTGGCTAAGATGATTTTATACTGAATAAGAGTACAATGACATGTTATTGTTGGGTGGTTTCAATTATCATGTAAGCTGGTGCATAATGTATTAAAACAACAAAATGTATTTTAGTCTTTCTTACACAATATTATGTTGTCAATTAACATGAACATATCACTGTTTGGAAAACATTGGGCATTTAAAGACATTTATTATTGGTGTAAAAACTGCAATATTACAACTTGTGCCAGACTTCACAGTTAAATGGGTAAAACTATTGGCATAAGTTAAATTAACTACTGAGATACACTTTGTATTGCTTGTTCTAATAATCCACTAACACTTTGCCCTGGATGAATAACAATTCTTGCATAACACTCACAAAAGCACCACGTCTTGGGTATAGAAATTGTGCTACTGCAAATGCCTAGTCCAATCCACTTGTACAGGAGAAAATGGCAATGCTTGTTTGGCCATTCAACCAAAACAGACATTACTTCATTCATCACACCATAACAGATACTATACACAGAAAAAAGGCAGATCCAAATCTGAAATGGGATGTATTCCTTCTTTCTGTACATGTTGACCAGAGCAAAAATGTAAGAATAGACAAACAAGTGTCCCTGAAGAAAAGCCATCCTAGAAAGGAAATGGACTATAAAAGCAAGGATAACGAAATACACACTTCAAAGTAAATCCACACAAATCATTTCATATCTGACACAGTACTCAATATTTACATAGAATAAAATGTTATAGCTGTGATATTTATTACAAAAAATATTCTCTGTCCCTCAAGCTAATATTCCTAGATTTTTGGTTTATCCCCAAAAAAGGTCTCAATCAAAAACTGAGGAGATGCATCCTGACGGATGTGGACATCACTGGAGACAGTTCCCCTTCCTTATAGGGAAACAACTTAAGGCAGGGTGTACTGACTTGGAGAGCAATGACTCTGCAGAACACTTGAGGGGATGGGCTTCAAGAGGTAAGAAGCAGGGGCAAGAGAAGCCATAGTTTGTCACCATCAACCTCTTAATGAACACAAATGCTCTGAACTCCAAACTTGCATAGGTGACTAGTCTGAAGTAGATGGCTCAGTGGCAGGTGTTGGTCAAAAAAAACAAACTCATGCATCTTGAATTGTCATAATCTAAATAAATAAAGGTTGAGAACTGGGCAATAACCATTAATTTGGAAGAAACAAGATGACCCTATTTACACAACTAAATGAAAGGGCTGGCTTGTTATTCCAAATCTTCCTAAGAGCAGAACACTGGGTCAAAAGTCTTTATTGAAGTGACATGATGTATCCGCCAATGTTCAAATTGTATCTAAAACACAGAGAACAGTTAGCTTTTAAACATATAACAGACAAATTCTCAGTTTCATCAAGAATGACCAGGATAGACACACAATGGAAGATAATGCAGTGTGACTAACCACGGCACTAACCATGTTGAATATTTCTGCAACATTGATGTGAGATTATAGTGCGTGGTTTGTAGATCCAGAACGTTACTCACTGGGTTAGTGTGGAAAAGGAGGGGGCCTAGTCAAATGCCATTTCCTGACTCTTTCGTACACAGCGAGCCACCTTCCTCTTGAACTCTCCACAAGGATCCTCTCTCCATTCTTTCTGCATGGCACAAAACTCTTGGTTTTACAAATCAAAATTAATTTACAATCAGAACACAAAAACCATAATCTAAAAAAGGCACTGACATTTCATGTCTAGTTTGTCTACTTTTCCTTCCTGAATGGAGTGCATCCTTCCCCCCTCTGTAAGGATGTATGTTTATTACTCACTGCAGCGTCCACATTAGCAGGTGAATCCCCATTTGGATCAGCTAGCATGGAGATGACACTGATCATGATGGTCTCTACTGTGTGGATGGGCAGCCAGCGCTCCTCAGGCTTCTCATAGCCAAATTTATCCTCACCAGGCTCGTGCAGGATGGAGATACAAACGTCACCATTCTTTGCAACTAAAAGATAGGACAGAGAAGACCGGCTGACTGTAACCCTGATCTTTAGCTAGTCGTTTAGCACAAAAGGGACCCACATAATTGACTGCAACTAGTACACCTGTAATTGCCTTTACCTAAGGTGTGAAATCAATACAGCTCAGTCTATATTTTAACCATCCTGTCAAAACTAACGTATACGCAGCAGTAGACCATACGCAGGCAAGTTGAGTGGCAACACAAAGACATTCTGGAGTCTTTTTAACAATATAGACTGATGAGCCTAAACATTATGACCATCTGCCTATATGACACTGGTCCTCTGCGTGTGCCAAAACAGTGCTGACCCGCAACAGTTTTAGTTGAGGTGGGGAACATTTCCCAGAGCATCACACTCCCTCCACCGGCTTGACGTTGTCCCACAATGCATCCTGGTGCGCTCACGTCTCCAGGTAAACGCAGACACATACACGGCCATCCACCAGACGGGCAGGAACTGACAGCCTTCGTAGCCCTTGCGCATGAGCCTTTGGCGCCTAGTATCCGGTTGCCGGTTTGTGGTTTGGCCCTCGTCAGACCACTATTGCTACGAACTCAGCACTGTTGACCAGTAGCCCCCACAAAGCCTTCTTGCTTCAGCGATGCACTGACCCAGTCCTCTGGTCATAGCAATTTGGCCCTTGTCAAAGTCACTTAGGTCTTTACTCCTGCCCATTTCTCCTGACTTTGAGAAGGGACTGTTCGCTTACCATTCTAGTATACTCAGGCCTTGACATAGGCACTTGTAAGGGGATTATCAATGTTATTTATTTCACCTCTGAGTGGTCATGATGTTTTGGCCCAACAGTGTAGATATTTTTTAAGTAATTTCTAATTATTTTTGTTATTACATTCCGATTACAAGGACAGCTCCAACCTTTAAATATTAGAGACAAGTGTGGACGCTCATCTAGATACTTATTTGTAAATGCTATTATAAAATGAAACCACTTACCATTGGGATGCCAAATTTCTGTGATGAACTTCATTTTTGGAGGTCTGTGAGGGTAGTCATGTGGAAAGGTCAGGTAGGCTTTAAAGAAACCACCCTCGCTGCAAAGAGTGAAATTGAGAGAATGAATCAAATAAAGGTAGCATCTTTGTGGGCATACTTATGTTGAAAAATGTGTAAAAATGTATTGGAAAGTAGCTGTAAACCAGTAACAACCCCCAACACATCTAAGGATTTCCTTTGGTAGCTGTCCAAAGTTAATTTAATTGCAACACTGTGATAATGGGTAGGAAATCATCAATTAAAACCTGATAAAAATATTTGATGTATGCAGTGTTTGAAATAAATCAAACATCTGTTATGGACAAAAGTAAATGTCTGCAAGTAGACCACAAATGTCTGCAAATAGACCACAAACTTTACTGTCACAGTTATAACAGGAACTGTTACACTGTAAGAGGTGATTGGTTGTAAGAATGTACCTACTTATGTTCCTTGTTTAAATGTTAACAAGTCTAATGAATGACAACAATAAGCTTTCTATTTAGAAGAGAAGATTTTATATAAAAATCCTGATTTTCAGTAAGGGGTCCTGAGTGCTGGGAGCGGTATGATTAAAATGCTGTTATTTTTGACTCAGGTAAAACAGTTCTAATCACTAGTCCTCGCTGACAGTCACACAAACAATCTATATGGTAAACGTACTTACACGTATCGGGAAAGCCAACAACAATCAACACAAACGTTGCTTGCGCAAAATAGAACATACTCACAATAATGTATCCTGAGGGCCAATAACGACCACCTCCCACTGATGTATGTCATCGTCGTCAATGAGGCCGGCTGAAAATCCCTCCACCGGGTTCTTGTTGAGTTCTAAAAGGGTAAGCAACACGTTGACGTTACCCAATACCCATCCCTGGACTTCTGGTTAACTACTTGCTGCAATGTGTGTTGGCAAGCTTTTTACTGACAGTATGGAATTTGGCTAACGTTAGCTAGTTACTGTAGGCAACTGATGAGACAATAAACTATTCATCTTAATTAAAGAACCGCGTGGATATGAAGTAAGAGTACATTGTTGTTTTAATAGGTAGCAGTTAGCTAGTTTGTAAAGTAGTCTGTCATGTTAGCCACACTACTACTGCTGTGCTGTAGTTACAGTGCGTACGTCAGACGTTAACTGGTAAAACAAACATAGACTAGAAGTGCATTTGTGTACTTGTTAGATACTAGCCGAACCAAACTACTAATATTCAATACAGATAAAACAACCAACTCAAGCATTTTATTAAAAAGTTCACTAGTTAGCCAATGTTCTTGTAAGCTAGCTTTTACACTTGACCTAGCTAGCTAGGAAACGTTAAATACTGCACCTCGTGCCAACTTACCTGCCAGTTGTTTTCGAAGCAGTAGTGATGATTGGTCAGTCATTTTATGCCGATTAGCCTATAAAGACAACGACCTGAACTGCTTCTAACATAAAATAAAAGAATTTGACAAAGAGCTAGCTTGCTACCGATATTACAACAAGGCCTTCTTGCCTTGGTTGACCGTTTCACTGGGAGGCACAGCGTTCTAAAACGGTCCAGGCTAGTAAATACAAATTCCGCATGCGCCCTGCTCGTCATGAAAACAGGGAGACGCAAGAATCTACATGTAGTAACAATGAGTAAGCAAACTAGCTTGATGGATATTTTCATGTCACATTTCTGATGAAGAAAAGTCAATGACTGATGTACAACTGTTTTAGAGGTATAAGTCAGACTAATAGGAATATATATAAAAACACGTGCATGCAAATTAAGTAAATGCGCTGTAATAATAGGACACAATTTGTTTGGAAGTAAAGGGAAGTAATTGGACAATAATAATAGGTACACCTCTCTGAGAAAAGAGGTAAAAAACACACACTACATTTAAGCTGTGCGTAGAACTCTGGTGAAGTGGCAAATTCCTCCAGCCATTTCAAAGCAATCCATTTTGTTTTCATGTTGAAACAGCACACACAACTGAATTCTTTCACAACTTTTATTTCTGCAGCGCCTTTCAGACCAAAAAAATACATCACACACAGACATTGAAATAATTTGTATATATATATTTTTTTACCATTTTACAAGCTTATGTACAAAAGTCAGAGAAATAGCTCTGACAACAGTCTAGAATTTATAATAGGGAAGGTTAGTATTTCGAATACCATTCTTTGGATAGTTGGGTGGGAAAATTGTGTCCATGCTTTGTTATACACTTTTACAACAATAACTTAATTTACAAGTGATAGCAGGTTAATATGCAAATCAGCAGTGTTGTACAAACTTTCTGGCATACTGCAAAAGCATAAAAGCGAAACTCTAAACCTCAAGCTCAATGGACAAATCTTGCTTAGAATGATTTTCATTATGCAGGTGGGTGTTCATCTTTAATGTGGCCTAAGCATTTGAGTGCCGATCAATATTTTACTTTACAGGCCTTTTTAATCAAACCTCCAAGTTGTTGTTCCTGTACATAGTGACTTATATGACATTTATGTTGCTTATCCCACATTAGCATGGATTATCTTAAGAAACTAGACAAAAAAGTAGCACATTCATAAAAAGGTCTAAGATTGCCTACCAGCCACTTATTGTACACTTCCAACTTCCATACATACTGATCAGTACGAATCAAACTGAGTGACAAGAGGCATATGGAGATCACTTATGTGGAATGTCTCCATGTCTCATAGGAACACTTAATTTAAAACTCAGAGTAAGGAAAACAGATCTTTTGCTGACTGGAGAAAGAAATAGGGTAATGTACATCTATGGGCAATCCAAAATATTCAAAAAATCTCAATGGGGCTGGCCTTTCGAAGTCATTACAGAAAAAATAGGTAGGATTCATAGCTCAATATATAACAGGACTATGCAGGACTGCTCTAACTTTTATCCTGCAGTGAGGACATCTAAAAGTCATTCACACTTTTACAAATACAATTTCACATACAAATACAGGAAACATACAAGCTTCTATTAATAGGTAGAGGTTTTCATGCCCTGATTCTTGTTCCATGTCAGATATTTTATCTTTTATCTCCCAATAGTAATTGTGGGTGTAAGGGAGGTATCCACCCACCTCAAACCATTTTTTTCAACTACAGATTCACTTCAATTTGATAAACTCTACTGCGTTTTACAATTCATCATAGGGATTAATCTTTATTTTGGGTAAATAAACAAGCACATACTGCATTATTTTTTTTTCCCCAGTATACACATTTAGTCTTTAATTTTTTTTCCATCTTCCACAAGGCACCTTGCAATTTTCATAGCTTATCAGATTTCCCTGTCAAGATTTAGACAACAATCTTCTTCAAAACCCATAAAATAAATAAACCTAAAACAAAAACACCTAAACTACCATAAAAACGTAAATAACTCAAAAACTGAAATCTATCCTGAATATGTACATGACATTTTTTCTCCTACATCTTCACCCTCAATCTCTTTCTACAGTACTCATGAACCTCAACACAGTGTAAAAACATCACTAATCAGTCTATTCTGCCAACAAGGCGGCTGGTACTCTAATGCCAAAAACATTTACAAGCAGCCCTACGGTCAAACTGACTGTGACTGCAGTATTCTGAATAAGATGTTTGTAAAGGAATATATTCAAGTTAAAGTAAGTTCAGCACAATCTCATTAGTTTGGTCAGAGATCAGGGCCAAGGTGTTTCTTTTTCAATTTGGGAAATATTATTTAGTCTGATTGGTCTATCAAATTATATACCTGAATGTTCTAAAATATTTATATTTTGCTACAAACGTAATAATGTATCTCAATTACTTAAAAAAGCTGAATAGGGAATGAGCATTTCCAAGTGTGTTTTTTCAACAAGGTTGCCATATCCAACACTTTGGTTAAAAATACTGCTAAGCTATAACAATTTCCTCTCCATAGTTAATATTCCGTCCCAGCGGCACAGACATAAATACTCTCTACATTCTCCTCATTGTGGTCCAATCTCTTGGGCCTAAAGCTGCAAATAGGTTTGTGTTACCATTATTAATTCAATGTGGTCATTAAAATGGAGTAAAATAATATTGTGTTCAAGATATATACATTTTTATTTATATATATATATATATATATATATATATATATTAATTAAGTGTTACACTGAAAAGAAGAGACAATAGTGTCTTACAGTGGGCAAGTGAAATTATATCGTAGGCCTGTCCAACAACTACAGGAGGGAAGAAAAGATCTTATGCATGCATGAAGGAAAGGCAAAGGGCTATAAACTAATTTATGTTAGGCCCTTTAGAACTTTCTAATATATTAGCTGATCTAAAAATATGCCTGTTAGGCGTTGTGACAACATTGGTGTAAAATCTCATTTAATCAATTCCCCTATTGGTGATGTCTTTAATTACTGGAAGGATTAAGAATGCATAAGTAATCCAAAAATAAGGGGCATTTTCTTTGTTATTTCCTATGCACTTGTTTGAGCTATTCCTCTGTTTTGCCATTATTCACTAGTTGGTAATTAACATTTTGCTTCAACATAATGGTTACTGGTGTAGCTGTTATACTCTAAAACACTATACAAACCCCTTTTTGGGGATAACATAAAATTGTAACAAATGATAGTGAACTTGAAGGGCATTGCCAACAGAAACGGATGCACACAACTCCATGTCTCTTTAACGTCACGGATTGCATCATACATTTTAACTTGTTGTGATGATGATGCATGATAACCATTAGAATGGTATATTATTGCTTTGGGGGATATGGTGTGTGTATATGTGTATGAACTAAAGCCTGTTTTAAATGTATTATGTTTGTTGAATGAAACAAATTCTCTATTATTCTACTTTAAAGCATGGATAAGAACATTATCCATTGTTCATTATCAATTAATATATTAGATCATTTAATTATTGATAATTTAATTATTAATTGTTCCCCGGACTCCAAGGGCAACATTTAAATTCTTAATAAATATGGTAATTCCATATGATAATAAATATGGTAATTCCATATGACGGATTTCTTTCTGAATGCAAGTATTTTGATCTAAAAACCATCAATGTTTGCCCATGATATAATTAGCCAGAAATTAGTTTTTTTACCTGAATATTTCATGTTCATTTATAGCTTACATCCAATTTTATGAACAGCTTTTGTCTATTTGTACACAGCATTCTCTAGAATACAGGGTAGGAAACATTATATACTTTTCAACATGATTCCACAAAGATGGTTGTACATCCATAAATTATAGAAGGTTTAATTGAATGGGAATATCCACCATTTTAAATACAACTTTTAATATTCCATAGGAAAACTTGTACAATTATGGCAATATAAATAGTATATTGTATTATACCTTATGCCAGTAGTACATGCTAATTCTATGTCCACCCCATATTCAAGAGTATGCTGTATCTCAAGAGTATGCTGTATCTCAAGAGTATGCTGTATCTCAAGAGTATGCTGTATCTCAAGCAATGAATGGCACAACAATAAGATGTAAACTACAACATAAACTACTTTGAGATAACTGCTGTAAAGATTACTATTAGCATACACTGTATCAAAAAGACGGTCAAAAAGTGACAGATTTCATACAGAACTATCCTATGGCAAACATATCGTCAATAAAGTGTCACAGATAAATAAAGCGAAATACTTCAGTAACAGCAGGAAATTACATTAGACAGGGGTTGTAACTTAAAACGACCTGTTTTCAACACGTTTCCAAACACAGGCTTTTGGCCATAGAATTAGATTCATTGCTCTAAAACTCTTTCCCTGAAGACTACTAAAAATACAATTCCTTCCCATGATTTTTCATGGAAGAGAAAAAGAGCAGAGACCAGTACATGGTTGATATGATGGAAACTTTGGAAGGGAGATGAGGATAGCCATTTCAAAGCAAGCCCTCTCACTGTATAATCACACATCACCATTGTATAATCACACATCACCATTACCTTTGAGACAAAATAGAAAAAGAACAGATCTTTACTGATGCGCTGTGTGGCGATTAAAGTTGAGATTGCCATTTTGTTATCGAGTGATGGTCTATTCATGATTGCTTAATACTGATTTACTGACAGCATACAATGGAATATGTCTGGGACTCCAGAAGAATCCTCTTGCAGACTGCTTAGCCGTGATTACTCAGTAAAGCAAGAGCTTGTGTGCATTTGGCTCTGCACAGAGCTGAAAAGCGAACACACTTCATCTGAGTAGCGTGATCCTGTTGGACACACAGAGGGTTATGACGTCACATCACCCTTAAGCTTCACCATTGGTCCACCGTAGCAGTCAGTCAGGGAGCAGGTTCAAGGGGAATAGTGGCATCCAGAATCACTGACATCATTGCACAGCACTATCCTCAATGCTGAGCCCAGTCTTCAAACACAGAGCCCCGACTGCAGAGCTGTGAGGCGCCGCTCAATGCACTCCTTACCTACGGGCAGAGATGGGGGTTCAGCAGTGTTAATCAATGGGAACGGTTAAGGTAACTATCTAGGTAAATGGAAACATTGGTCAGGATTTTCTTGCCAGAGCCAAATAACATTACCAGTAGTCATGGAAATAAAAGTGTTTTCTATGTGGATTTTAAAAATGAATTTAAATACTGTTAACATTTTTTATGTCATGCACCATATCACCAAAGAAAATTCCTTGTATGTGAAAATGTACTTGGCAATAAAGCTGATTCTGAAATAGCTAGGCTACACAATGAAAGTGCAAAGAAGACTGTTAATGAAGTGTCACCCGTGTAATTGAAGTGAGTCTAGTTTGGTGTTTTCAGGGTCAGAGTTGAGATGTCAAAAGTGTCTTACATTTGCTGATGCTGAGGATGTCATCATGCTCGGTGAGGAGCATCGACAAACCCTCCATCAGCAGCAGGGCCTTGTGATAACGCAGCACTGATGCCTCTCCCTGGTGGAACATCTCATCAAGTGCAGCTGACTGCACCTGGGGAGCGGAGGAGAGAAGGAGACAGGGTTAGGGGGTTAGTGGTAAAAGAACGGGCCAGTTGGAATGCTGCAAACGGTTTTGCGTATGGTTCATACTTTTAAGCAGTCTGATATAAACCGAGTCAGAGAAAAAACATGTTGAGTGCTGCAAAGTAATCAAAGTAAGATGTATTGTGCATATGGCTGGCTGCAAAATACTCAAATATGCAATCATCATGTTACTTTGGTTAACTTCCATAATCGATTTGAGCCAGCCATACCCAAAATACATCTTAGTAACTTTGGCCCTTATCATCAGATGGTTGTCAGCACACTTGATCAAGATGCGCAACATGCCACCAGAAAAAGAAATTCAGTAAGAAAGCCGCTGATACAAATGAGTCTAGGAAAGGGTTACAAGAGACTATTCAGTAACTACAGAAAGGGTATTGCTAGTAAATGTGGGGTAAACAGTTATTCAGTAAGGACTTTTTCGGTAAAAAGTGTAAGAATGCTGAGTAAGAATGCTGATTTAGCCTTTTATGTCACAATAAATAAAATTGCATCAGGGGACCTGATCCTAGATCATCACTCCTATTCCGAGAAGTTTGGTAATGAATACAGGCACCCTCACCATCTGTACAGTGTGGCTGAACAGCAGCCTCTCAGCAGTGATTGTGTTGATGTGGTCCATTAGACGGTGCTTCCGGGAGAAAAAGCGCTCTAGCCTTGCGTTGAGAGAGCGGCTGGAAGACACGCTGGACTTGTACAGCTCGTTCAGCCTCTTGACCACTAAACACAGTCACAAAGGAAATGGTAAACAGGAGAACAATGTTCATGTTGGATTTATGAGGAGAGCATCGATCATCTACAGTCCGAGTTTAATATATTCCCTTTAAAACGATATTGCCCCGAAAGTAATAACTTACATTTTGTTTCACTTATTCTGATAATTAGGCCTAAGAAATTCGGCATATAATAGACTGCACAGTTTTTTTCTAGGGATTCATTTATCTTGAAGATTTTAAGATTGACTGGTGCTTTAGGTTACTTTTTGGGTAATAAAATAAAAAAAAAAGATTAGTACAATATAGACATTTGGCATACCTCACAAAAAAGTATCTAATTAATCAATGAATCAAGGTAACTCAAGCCATTCCTAATCCCACTGGATTTACAGATAATAATTCCTTACCATGTTTGACAGTAGCAGAGGGGTACAATTTGCCCTGTTTCACATGCTCAATGGCTGTATGTAATGAAGACGACAGAAGCTCTGCAGTCTTCATATACAAAACCAGCTGCTCTGCATAGCTGAGACACAAACATATAGGCAGATCAGGTTAGTCAGCTATAAACCACTGATATACACAGTTATTGCAAAGTTTTTCTGAAAGTGAGAAAGAAATGGAAACCCATTTGATTCCTTCACGGTGTTAGCTGCACTGGTGGAGCTGGTGTCTCACCTCCACTCTCTGCTGAGGGAGCTGATCTGGTCAGCCACCAGACTCTGTTGCTGCAGCAGGGTGGGTCGGGAACTGTCCCCCTGTTCAGCCCCGGTCCCCCTGAGCTCTGCCACCTCCATCAGACAGCGGGCAAAGTTTAGGGTGAAGCGCATGCTCTTCAGAGTTTCTGTGTGCTCCTGCTGTACTTAGACCGGGTGAAGGAGGGAGAAAGAGTCAGACCGGCTCTTTTACATAAAATGTAGAAATACGGCCCCAGTGGCTGGACATTTCGCATTATAAACACAAAAAATACATGCATAGACAGTGACAAACACAAAGTGAAAGACAACAACCATCCATACAACGTACCTCCATCAGTGTCTCCTCTGGCAGCTCAGGGGCCAGGAACGTGACAGGTCCCCCCATGTTGGCTGTAATGGGGTCTGTGAAGCTGTAGCGTGGACTGGAGGGAACCTCAAAGCCGTCCAGATAGGTGCCTGTCTGATATCGGCTGGTGAAGGACCCCACAGGGCTGATAGAGCTGGAGGAGCCTGCTATAGAGAGAGGAAGCAGCTCAGGACAGGAATTGGATTGGCGTACGGTGTATATTTTCCTGGAACTAAAACATCAGCAGGCTGCTGAGCCAGTGGTCCCACCTGAGTACTGCCTGTTCCTAGAGGTCTGTGGCGGGGTGCAGCCGCTGGGCGGGGAGCCAACCGTAAACATCACCTGGGCCGGGCTGGCAGAGCCGGCAGCTACAGCTCCACCCCCAGGGGGCGCTAAGGACAGACACACAGGCCAGTTCAAAGATGATTCATTATAGTAATAACGTACATACAGTGAAGCAAGACTTCCCTTTCCCTGGTAGTTTCTGCCTTTAACGTCCTGTTGGAACAGTTCAACGACAGCAGTGGTTACACCATAGCCTATGTTTGATATGCAAATAGTTCACTAAGCCATTTCAAAATAATTGTATCTTTGTGTGATTTTACACATGCAATGTGCAAGGATTAGTCATGAAGATGATGCAAAGTGCTGATATGAGGCTTGTCCCCTTGATAACTCCAGCAGAACTTCACCTACTTGATACTGTGATCTTAGCAGAAAACATTGGAAATCTGCACTACTCTGAAGCTTTTAAACACTTAAGCCTTGATATGATCTATACTTAGAGACCCACATTTTTACAAATGAGAAACAGAGTATGTTGCTTTAGTTTGAACATTTGATCCAGTAAGCGATGTCATGTTTCATTTTCTGAAACACTGAGGCTATTGAGAGAAATAGATCTGTCATTTAGGCTACTCACAATATGAATAAACACACCTAAATAACCCACAAAAATATGTGAAATTAGATGAAACAAGTTTAGTTCATAGAAACAAATGCTTGAAAATGAAATTGGGCAGTTCATGAAAAATGTGTGTCAAAGGGAAACAAGACGTGCTCCATAACTTTGATTTGAGAAGTGTATAGAGTGTATTCATTCAAAGGTTATAAAAGCCAATACACATCATAAGTCAAATTGTAGACACTCTGTATGTGCCAACCTCAAAATTGCCGACCTCTGTGTTTGGAGACAAGTTGTTATATACCCACCTGTAATATCAATGGCACCTCTGTTAGAGCTCAGGTTCTCACAGCTGCCTCGCTCCCCCAGGGGCCCCCCAAACGCAGCCAAAAGCAGCATGTCAGACAGACGACCGGCGCTCTGGGACCTGCCAAAGCTCTTCTCGTCATCAGTGGTCATGTGGCTGTATTGACCAGGCTGGCCAGTAGGGGGCGGTCCTCTATCCCTTTGGTCCAAGGCAGTCCTGCTGCCAGGTGTGGCGAGAACCAGGCCCTGCTGCGCCAGGAACGTCACCAGGTTTGGCGAGCTGGGGGGTTTTGGGAACTCAAACGGCGGAATGGCCTGTGGACAGGATGTAAAGTTCAGAGGCGAGAATTAGTCAGGATCGATCAGGATTGGAATTGAGCAGGAAGTCTAGAGCAGGATAGGAATTGATTCTAAATGTAGTTGCAAAATGTTCTACGATTCCGAACACATTCTCGAGGCCCTGATCTGGGTGTGGGAGGAGATTTCCCAGGACACCGTGTGATTTTAGTGTTCCCTTCATTCTTTGGAGCAGTGTATGTGTTGAGCCACACATTTTTTATACTTTTGGACAATATAGATATGACGAAATGATGTAAAAAATATTGATACAGGTCGGTCGTTATGGATGGGACTTTGCAAGCATTTGAAAACCAAAGGGCAGAAAACTAAACAAAAACATGGATTCCATTCAAACCACCCATAAAGCACTTACAGGGTAAGGACACCGTTACATTTGTTGTTATTTGGGTGAGCGATCCCTCTAAAACAGGTACTCACTCTAGAGGGGGATCCCAGGATGGTCGGAAGAGGACTGCGCTGCATGAGCTCACTCAACCTGGGGGAGGAATGAAGGGGCCGCATAACCATCAAGCCTGCCTGTTGGTTGGTCACCACTGGGTCCGAGTGCTGCTTCCTGATCTTCTGTCTGCCGCCACCGTTCGCCGCTTCCAAAAGACAGGGGGCGCTGTGGAGACGGGTGCCCAGGCCCAGCTGAGCGGGAGGCCGTGGGTCCGGAAACTGGAGAGCTGGTGAGGGAATGGGTTTAGGAGAAAGACAATGCGTATCTCAGTGAGTATTGGAATACAATAAGCAATAGAGTTTGAAGTTTTGTCCTGCTCCATGCATAAACAGGGTCAGTAAAAAAAAAAAAAAAAA